>VYXB01004989.1:2936574-2965020 GCA_013397135.1 Pachyramphus minor | reverse complement strand
GCGCACGTGGCGGCTCCGCCGGGCGGGGGTCCGGGGGGTGCCGTGCCCGCCCGGGGGGTGCCGTGACCGCGAGTGCCGCTGTGGTAGGAGTCGGTGGCCGGTCTGAGGAAAGGGGCAACCTTCCGCACTCCCGTGAAGGTGATGCTCAGTACCGTGTCCGCCTGTCCTCACGCTGTCCCCGCGCTGGCTGTTTGTCACAGAGCCACGCACCGGGACCGCAGGAGCGGTTATTGAGCTTCTCTATAAGGAGGAAGCCTGAGTTTTCCTGTGTGCCTTAGCGTTCTGCCTGTGCCCGCTCCGCCTCTCGGAGATCCAGCCTCCCAGGCGGTGCCGGTGCCATCCATCCCTGCCCGATGCACCAGCCCATGCTCCCTGCATGGCCCCTCGCTCCTGCCCCTGGGCTGCGCAGGGCTCCCGGGCACGGGATGCTCCTGCACGGTGGCAGCACTGCGTTCCCTAGGGATGCCCTGTGGAAAGGCGCCTTTTTTTATTCACTTTTGTGATGTCTGAGCTTGTATGGTTCGTGACCCCAACCAAAACGGTCATAGAGAGTCAAGTGTTGGCCTTCAGGTAAGTCAATGAGGGTTGGAAATTTTTCTACTCTCTCTTCCCCCAGCATATTGCAGGTGGAATATAGGTTATCCTGAACACCTTGGAATAATAGAGAATATTTTCAGATGTCTACAAATAACTTAAGTGCATCTTGCTCACGAAGTGTGCATGGTTCCAGGGGCAATAAACAGCAAGATTTGGCCCTCATCTTTTTGGTGTGTGTTGGTAGCCTGTAGTAGAAGAGCTGAACTTTAGGGAGGTTTAGAAAACAATATTTGACCTTGTTTTGTGTGTCTTAGTGGTAAAAGCTTTTATTCCAGAAGTGCAGCATCTCTCCATGTGGTTGCAGCTCTGCTGATGTGAGTCTGTTCATGAAGTTGTTTCCTTCTCACAAGAAAGGGGTTGAGCAATACCAGTGGAAAGAGTAAAGCTTGTGGCTGTGTTGGTAAGGAATCACTCCTCTAACCAACCTGGCATTCCCAAGCACAGGATACCTGTAGGTATGCTATGGTTTGGTGTTTTTGTTTTAACATATTTCAAGTTTGTTCCATAGGGAACAAGTGTGTGAAGAAGGACCCATGAGAACTGTTTTTTCTTTGTAGATTAAATAACTAAGGAAAAACTCCCAGCAGTGGGGCTAATTTTGATGTTAATCTGCAAGCCTTTAAGTCATAAAGGCTATCTGATAGGCTTCTGTATTCTCAGCAGGCAATATTTCAGTTGTCTAGTTTTTAATATTGCTTCTAACATGTTGTGCCACAGAACTGGTTTTTGCAGCAATGACATTGAACACTGAGTGCATTAAACAACATATCTTAGTGGTTTAGAGCTGTCTATGGTGAAGCCAACAGAGAGAGCATTCTTTGTCAAAGTACTGATTTATAAATCTGATGGATATGAGTCAGTGTTATGCTGGCAGTCGTTTATTATATTTCAGCCTGGACTTGAATAGCAGGAAGTCACTTTTTGGCCCTCTTGTAAATCTTGGGATGCCTAAGAGACCCATTTCCCTGATCCTTGCACAGGGACTGTCAGTTTTCCAGTTAGCTTCCTTCCCTTGCTGCTTCTCCTCTGCCTCCCACTCTCACTGCTGCTTTGTGAATTTTCAATTTCTAAGCTGGAATATGAAGTTTGGGGCAGATTTGGTTATACTTCATGTGCATCAGCAGGTGTTGCTGCCACAGCTGAGTGAGACTTTGCCTAGATGCTCAGAGATTGTACACACAAATAGAGCAGGACAGTAATGTTGAGTGAGAGGGGGGACGAGCATCCAGCTGGGATTTAAAGCTACAACTGAGTCTTCTAAGGAATGGAGTTGGGGTGGGGGGAAAAAAGACTGAAGAAGTGCAGAGCCAGGGATGTGTCCTGCTTGGGGTGAAGGCTCAATGACAAAATCTGCAGTAGGTGCTCGTGGTTTCTTACTTGTGCTCCAACTTTTTAGGCTGATGAGCTCCTGCAGGAGCATCACGGATGTGGACGGGGAAGGACACCAGGGGTGCCTGCTCTTTCAGAGTAACAGAATTTAAATGAAAACTGCACTGATGATTCAGGTCTGGTCTGTCCCCAAGGCTGAATTATTTGTAAAATATGGCTGCAGTAGCTCATATATTTCCAAGGGCTGTGCTGGAAATGTGAGGTGTTTCTTCCTATCGTGTGCTCAGCATAAAGTCCCTGTGCCTGTGTGTGGTTTCATGTTGTAGTGTGTGTGTAACGTACTAGTCTGTTGCTCAAGAGTATTGCTGGGGTTAGTGCTCTTCAGCACAACTGAAACTGATGTTCCCACTTGGTAGTTCCTTTTTTTGGAAGGAGAAGTTTGTCATTTTATCAGAGTGCCCAAGGTTGTGCATTGTTGTTACTCAGTGAATAGTTTTATGCCCTGTTAATTGATTTTTAGGTCTCTAATAATTTTTCAGTCTTTTGTCCATCACTACGGTTGTAGAAGGTAAATTCCTGAGTCCTGGAACTTGTCTTAATTTCAGTAAAGCAAAGATTTTATATCGGTTCTCTTTTGGAAGCAATAATCTGACTTTGTACTTGCAGTATAGTACTTTTTGCTTTTGTAGTTTTTGTGAAATGCTCGACCAGGTGTAATTTCAATGGATTTTGTTTAGTGAACTGTGCAAGTCACAACTTCAAGATTACAATCATTGTTATGTTGGCAGCATAGTGAGTTCAGGGTTACTACTGGGAATTGCAGGGTGATTTTTCAGTGCACGGGGGTTGTTTTTTTGTTTGAGAACAATCCTGGCTCTAAAAGTGAAAGTATGTGCTTACAGGGGAAAGGATTTTAAGCTTTGTCGTAAAACAATTCCATTCTGTGTGTGCTTTCTCACTGGTGACAGTAATGTGGGTCTTCCTCTTTTAAAGTCTTCAAAAAAAAAAAAAAGTATAAATCTGGTTTTCTGTAAAAGAGTAAACTTGGGCTGGTCCTTTCTCAATGCTTTGCCAATCTTTGTGTGCTTATTTCTTTTTCGTTCTCTCAGGGTGAACTCTTGCCCATATAAAAAGTTTATCCCCATATTGAAAAGGAAATGTGGGTATCAATATACCAACACAGATATATGCACTTGTCATCTTAGGCATGTATCTTGAACCACAAAATATTAAATAATGGCCATTCTGAATCTTACCTACATGAGTGCTTAAGTAAAAATGTTTTTAACAGAAATATTTACACTGGTACAAATGTGAATATAGGGCATGCAAATGTGAAGTTTTTATGGTGGAATATGTTATATGGAAGAAAAACATACTTTAAAAAGCTGGGAAATATCAGTGTGAAGACTGACCACAGTCACTCTCTCTGTGTGTGCTGCATGGTAAGCCCCTCCAAACCATATAATTAAAGACTGTCTTGTATGGTTTACATTGTATTTTTTTCCACAGGGCTGGTACTTCATTCAGGGCACAAGATGGATGTTGTGCAGTGAATGAGCAGCTATTCAATATTCTTATCCTCCTCATACAATGTGTCACCCTGTGCCCTATTTACGACACACCATCCGTACCCTGTGCTGAATAAAGAACTGTTGAACTCTTCATGGGCTTTGCTCTAGTGCTGATCACTGCAGGGACTGAATGCTTCATAAATGTCAGTGCATGGCACTGCTGTGAGATGAGGTGGGATCCTTCTTTTGTGGATGCCAGACTGGGAAATGCCACCAAAGACTAAAGCTGAAGTTGTCTGAAGCTGCCACTGATTTTAAATGCCCAGTCTTTGCCAAAAGCTAGTTTTAATCCATAGTACTCAGATTTGTTTGTTTTAGTAACAGTTCATGTGTTTAGAGCATGGACCTCGTTGTTGTGAACACTCAGCATTTTTGCAATGTGAGCTTTAGATGCTTTGAAGAGCAACCCAGGAGTGAGAAGCACAGCTGGACGTCCGTGATGGAAGCTGTGTGCTGCTCCTCTGGCTGTGGCACCTCTGTGGCAAACTAAAGCTGGTCTGGTTCTCCAGGGCAGCATTTAGTGGCAAATCCCACAAAATAGTCCTTCTCTTGTCATGATTCCCTGTTGTGCTGGCTCACAGTGAGGTGGTTATCCTGCATCTGCTGCTCTCAGGGATTGCATGGGTGAGGAGGGGGAGACACCCAGTTACAAGACGTGTGTTGAAGCACTTGACAAAATTCCATCTTGTTAACAATAGTTTCATTCACTTACCACCAGTTTGTTTCCTGTGCCCCATGTATTGTAAGCAGGAAGAGAGGGCATACACCCTGCAAAAAAGCATGTGGTCCTTATCAGAAGATCATGTAAAAGATGTACAGGACAGAATGGGCTAAAAATGTAGAGGGAACCTTTATCCTGGTACTTCCTGAATCTTGAGAACATGATTTTTGACCCTGAACATCTTATACCAAGCTATATTTAATCTCCCCTTTAAGAAAAGCAGCAATAAGACAAAAAAGTCCTGGTTTCAATCCTAGGGGATGTCTGTGGTGTGTGTATCTTGTAACAGGGCTGCTGTGCTGAGCAACCTGCACACTGTGATAGCAGCTTGTGGGGTACAGTGTGCAGTTCTCCAAATGGACTGTCATTAGTGGTGAAGGAATTACAATATTTTCCAGTAGGGTTTTCCAGTAATTACCAGATAATACATGAACACTTGGACATGGGAATCTCCGTGGTTTCCATCTGCCCAGTACTTCCCAGTGCAGACATGACAATCCTGCTGTAGACACCAAGGAGGTGGAATGCTAATTATGGGTCTTCCTTTGCAATGAAGAGCCTCTGCAGGAGGAGTCCTACTTGGTTCCCATTGCTGTTTCCAAAATATTCTGCCTTTCAGTTGGTAAACAGAGCTCTTCTGAGCCTGGAACATGTTCACTCCAAACTAAAGTACCTGGCAAATTCAGAACAACCAAGTGTCTGCAGCAGTGGCACCTCTATGCTTTAGATCACTTGGTAAAGTAGTTTCTCTCCTGCTCCTGTTTTAAAATTTCATAGAAAGGAGACAGGCAAGCTACTTGTAATTTCCTGCTTCCCCCCCCTCCCCTTTTGTTTGTTTGTTTGGCTTTGTTTGGTTAGTTTTTTTCCTTGAGAGCTCCTGAAAGTGACTTATTCCTTGCACCACTTCCACATAAACCGCTATGTTTCTTCCCTGAAAGAAGCTGAGACTTACCTGGCACACAAGGGGTCTGGAGTCAGAAGTTTGTTATCAGGGCAGCTGAATTCCTATGCATTTTTTCTTTGGGAATGGGAAGAGGGTTTTCAGGTGTGAATGGTTGGTCTCACTTTAGAGAGAAATGGAAACTTGTGAAAATCTCTATTTATAGCCTTGATTTGTAGTGACAAACTGTTACCTGCTGGGCATGATATCAAATAAATGGTGGTGCTGAGGTGTCACCTGTGCTATTATGTATTTAACTGGTGGCTGGTATGGTGGGCTCAAGCTACTGCTGGTTTAGGTGTAGCAGGGCTGGAAAGAGCTTGGGCAGCACCATCTGCTTCCAGAGAAGGCAAAATGCCTCGATTGCTTCTGTGCAACTGTTGACTCCATTCTCCACTGGGACATCTTAAATTGAACTGTCTCCTGTGCAAGGGCTTCCCTAGAGAAAAAGCCTTGAAGAGCGCAGTTAATTACATGCAGTTCTTCCCTGGCTGCCTTAAATTTGGGAGTGACCTTATTCACAAATAGGCATGATTTCATTGAATTTCCTTCTAATTGCTGTAATTTTAAAATGTCAAGAAAAAAGCTTGGAAATTCCCTGATGTGAGCACAACTCAGATACTTCCCACGAAAAAGCCCAGTTACCAGGCATATAAATCCATGATGGGTTAGATATTCAGACCTGAAAAGTGTGTCTTGAGAAGCTGAACTCCATGACTTGTTCTTATTGTTCCCCTGGCCAGTGAAGCATTTGAGAACCAAGCCATGTAAGCTTTATAAATAGCTCAGCCAAAGTTTTCTTTACTTCCTCTAATGTGTTCCCTCTTCAAAGAAAACCCTCAGTATCTGTGTCTGGGCAGCATTTTGTAAGGTCTGTATGTCACTACAAGGACAAAAAAGTTGATAAATATTCTCTGCGTTGAGGAATGAGAGGAGCCAATAGGTTTTAGACAGATGTCAGAAAATTGCTATTTATTTTGCAAGTGAAGTCAGGGGATGCTGAGGAGGATGGGTCAGTTCCTAACAAGGAACAAGATGTAGGTTTACAATCTACGGTCTTGCTCTGTTTAGCCACTTCTCCTGTCTCTGCTATAGTGTGTTGAAAGAGGGAGGAAGTGCTGAAATTCCTGGGAAACCCAGTTAAATTCTGATTATAAGTTGGTGGAAGCGTTGTGGGGAGTGTACTCCCACTGAAGGACTATTCCTCCTTCTTTTTCTCATCCTAAGCACAATTAAATGTTCTTGCAAGGGGGTATTTACATATAGAAATCATAGACAACACACCAACCCACCAAACCTGGTGCCTTCAGCCCGCTGGCACGTGTCCATCCCAGGAGGCTGAGCTTGGCACTGGGCTGTCAGTGCATTCAGCACAATTTTCAGAATCCAAATCCATATGTCCAAGGAAGATGCTCTTAGTGTTACTCTGAGCTTCTCATCTTGCCTTGTGCTGTAGGAGAGAGGTTTCAGGCATCAAAGCACTGCTTTAGCCCTTTCTGACTCTTTAATTTTGCTTATGGCAGTTTGAGAGGCACATGAACAACCGTGCAGAACCATCGCTTACTTTATCAGAGTTTGTGAGCTGTGGGGGTGACAAACACATCTGAGTCCACGTGGCCACAGCACAACGAGCCTGTGGTGGAAAGCAGCAGCTCCTCTGTCCCCAAGCTGTCACCCCAAGCTGGGTGCCTGGAGAGCAGCTCTGCTCCCCGAGGTGCTCAGGGTGTGGGGCTGTGCTTGGTCAGCAGCTCTGATGGGGAGATGCTGTGGAAATGAGAAAAAAAGCCATTTCTCTTTCTCTGTGACACCCTCATCTTGACACTTCACATCACAATCTCTTCCTCTTCCTTATACCACCCCCTCCCCAACGCAGATTTTACTTTGTGGGCTTTATTTGTTTGGGTTTGCATTTTTCCTGGTTGTTTTTCATGCTGAAATCTCAGGATCGCTTGTCAGCCTGGAGGAGCACGGAGGGATTTGTGGGACTGGGATTTCACAAGGGGAGGGAATGGAGATACTGAGGAGAAGGGCACAGTATTGTGAGCTGAAAATCTGCATTCAGATTTTGGTTTTTGTAAATACCAGTTAAAACTGTCTGCTTGGAAGAAAAATACCACATGAAACAGTTTCTTGATGATTTCCCTGCCTTATCTCCACACAGGAAATTCACAATTTGATAGAGCTGATTTTTCTCTGCTGATGAAAAACATGGAACAAATTCCTTTTAGACTGTGAAAGGGAAAAGGTATTTTCTTCTCTAAGTCTGATTCCTTAGCACAACCTGTGCTCTCATTTCTCTCAGCTTCTGTGAAGTTCGATCTTGTCTGTAGCATTTTGTGGTTTTAGGTGGTGAGTGATGCAGGGCTTCACTTGTACATATTTCAGAAGAACATGTATTTGTTTTTAACAGCACTTCAAATATTCACAAGGTAAACTGTCTTTCTTGTCTGTTTCTTTTTTTTTTTTTTTTGCCAAAGCAAAAATCAACATAAAATTGGAGTGGAAAGTCCTTAAACATATACATATCCTTGTATCCAAAAGTGTCATGTGCACTATTGGGTGGTCAGAAGGAATTCACAAGTAGATGAAATGGGTGAAATTTCATTCTTGGCCTTTGGATCAAACCGGTTTTGGTCTCGCTGATTCCACAGCAGTGCTGGCAATTCCAATGGGATTATTCATGGGAGCAAGGGCAGTGTCCACTGCCCCCTCAGAGCCACTGAGTCCCCTGTGTGCTGCCATCCCACCAGCAAGGGACAGCATTCCATCTCTTGAGGATGGCATGAGGACACACCATGAAGTTGTGTGTAACCCACTTCAGGCAGAACCAGCCAATGTACCCTGAGTACTCCTGTCAGGCCCAAATTAGAGTTTTACAGTACCAAGGAGTTAAAGAAAACATTGTTTGAAACTTTGCCATCGAACTATTCTCTATTAGGTTTGAGAATCTGGTAATTCTAATAGAGGTCTAAGCAAGAGTCTAAATACTGCAAAGATATTTACCATTCAGGCTTATTTTGGGAGGAGATGAGGAAAGGCCTGATAAGTTATGTACTTGACCGCATGTAGTTAAAAATATTATTTGGAATATAAACTTCCTTGTCTAAGACCAGCTTTATGCACAAAGTCAAAAAGCACAAAAAGCGGTTCTCCTCCTGGCCTCCATAAGTATACCTTAATGCTGCAGAATCCTGGAAATTATGCAGGGCATGCTTTTTAAATGTTGATTTTGACTTCTTGCCTGGGACCAAGTGTAAAGTCTTTCCAAGGAAATACTTAGAAGACTTGCAATGAAACCCAAAAGCTGCTGCCAAACCTTAGATTTTAGAAAGGGAGTAGGGGGCAATCCAGCCTGTTAAAAACTTCCAGTTGTTTGTAATTAAATCCACTTCTTCTGTGCACAATAAACATATACTTAGAAAAAGATCATTTTACATAATACTTATGTGGTTTACTTCTGCTCTTCAGCTTGCTAAAAATCAAGCAGTAGGTTTGCTATTTTAGTCTGGGAAGGTTACTGAAAGCTGGGAAACCAGGACTGATGCAGCTGTGCCACCGCAGTGGCACGTATCCATGTATCCAGTGGTGACACACAAATCGAGCTAGGGAATCCTTTTCTCATCATGAACCATCTTTCCCACCTCTAACTAGTTCAAGTTTGTTTTGGATTGGCAGGGATGGGAATTTTTGGGAGATAAAAATATCCCATCCGCACGTCCCTCCTCGCCAGCAGCGGCAGCACTCGTGGCTTTGGGGGAAACTATGGGATTGCAGGAACTTCTCATCGCTGCTTGGAGAGCTGGCAGGAGGCAGGACCACCAAATCCTGACCACCCTGAGGTTGGTCTGCTGCAGTTCATTCAAGATTGTTTCAAATCCACGGCCATCATTCATCTGGAGGATGGGGTATGTAGAGTGGAAGCTCTTGCTGACAGCTACTTCTCTTCCAAGCTGGCATTCAGGAGATGCCCCTGGGAATGAAGCCACTGCTAGGTCTGTCAGGAAGCCCAGCACAGCTAACACCTCACTAGGGAACAAAGCTGGAGTGAGATTTTGTATCCCCCTTTGCAGAGAAGGGATGCCACCAGGTTCGGAAATGGGAGAGACTCATGATGTCTCTGCTGATGTCCTGGAGAAGGAAGTCAGCTCAGGATCCTGAGCAGCCCATCTCTTTTGTCAGTACTGCAGTCACCTCCAATTCTGTTGTTGTTGTTATGGCCACAACAATGCCATCCCAGCTTTCGGTGTAGGCACTTTGAGTTTGCCAAGCAAAGTGCCCAAAAGATCTCTGATATTCAGTTAATGAAGTTCCTCATAAAGCCAGGTCTTCTCCTTTGTCCTTTATATGCTGTTTGCTACATGCACAGACACATCTCTGTAGCCAGGAGGGTGGATGAGAGCAGAAGTATGATCCCACCAAAGATGGACAAAAGCTTTAAGAGCCTTGTCCAGTGTGTGTGACTGTCCTGCCTTAGACCTCTTGCAGGTGGCAGTGATAGCTGGAGAGGGGACAAACCCAAGTGTGAGTTTAGCCAAGAGGCAGATTTTGAATTTACCCTTGGCAAGGGAGGGGATTTTTTCTAGGATGGCATGGAGAAATGGTCAGTTGTTACCAGGCAGTTGTTTCAGGAGCTGTTGGGTGCTGTGAAAGAAAAGACACAAGGCATGGAAAGAGCACAGAGGAGCAGCTGAGGGGTATAATCTAATAAGTGACATAAGAAAAACCATGAAGCCTTGTAGAGCAGATTTGTTGGGATTTGAGATGAAAATCCCTGTTGCTTGCTGAGATTATCCCCCAGCATATGGCAGGGAATGTAAGAGAGAGGTAGAATTAGCTGCTAATGATCTGGACACCTCTTGGAAACAGATGTTTGTAGTCATGTATAACTGTGTGCTGTTTGGTTCGGCAGAAATCTGGATTACTCAACAACAGGCCTGGCATGGTACTGGAATGCTTACTATCTTGATTTTCCACTGACCTCCCCCAGTACAGATAATATCTTTCTTAGGAATACTGCTGGACTAATTTTATGTGAGATTGGAATAGAAATTGGGGAAATGGCGATCACTGACATCAGACAGTGTCAGCCAGGGGCCAGAGGGCAGTGGGGGAAGCTGGGGGCACCTTCTTGGGCAACTCAGGACATCTCTGCACCGTGGCACTGCCCTGCTGCTATTGCTTGAGCATGGGCACTGTTTGTGGTTTCTTCAGAGGATGAGTTGTTGATAGATTTCTATGGCTAATGGTGCTGCAGTTGAGGAGGAAGTTGCTCAGACTCGATGCTGCTGCACTCGCAGCCCCTAATGCAAACCCTTCTGTGACACATTTCCCACCCCCTCATTCACCCTGACCTTGAGCTGTTGTCAATAAATACCTGACTCATCCTCTCTGATGTTTAAGACACTGAAGTTTCCATCTCAGGGATGTAATTTCCCTGGTTTCTCTTTGGCATCTCATACTTAAGCCTTACTTAAGCTGTCTGCTCTATAATGCTCTTGCAGTGCTGGCGTTTCTTTATGTTCAAAATAATGCTTCCTAAGGTCTCTTAATTGACTTATCTCAATTTGCATTATTGGAAACCATCCTCCTGGAGCTGGAAACCTTTATTGTTCACAGGGGAAAAAAATTGTTAGCTGTCAGTTCAGTTCATCTATTTTCCACCCCTTCCTTCGTATTAAACTTCCTCTTGGACTTAATCTTTTACAGTAAAAGCAAGACCTTAACCTCAACTTTTCTAAGTTAGATTCTTTTGACCTGGCGTCATCTTTGTTACAAGGCTTCACACGCTGCAGTACAATAATATTTTTCTTGTGGTGCAATGAACAGCACTGCAGACACTGTTCCAGATGGGGTCATTTTTTCTCTAAATTAGCAACTGTCTTAATAGATATTTTCTGTGGCTTCCAAACTATGTGGTATTGCTTGAGTGAAAATGTAATTCCACTGAGAGATTTCAAGCACAACTTTTGCTGGGCTTCCAGAAACAATTTTTTAAAAAAGTTATTTGCACAGTCAAAGCAAGTTTGCTGGAGTATTGTGTTTGCATGCTGTAGTTGTGTTCTTTAGAATCTGAAAATATGAATATTTGCTGGTATATTTTTCTCCCAGAAGAGAATTTTCAGGCAGGCTTCTGTATTAATATAAGGTTTAAGCTATGGCAAATGTATCTTGAAACAACTGGATTATTTCTTTGCATCAAGAGCAGAAAGCCTGTTCTCTGCCTCCAGGGAAACCATAAAGCTTCACCTCAGACTGGGTCATTTTCTGTCATTTTAAAATGATCATTTGAGGAGGCAATTTTAATTTGGCCAACTTTCTTCCAAGTCCCAAAAGAGTTGTTTACTCACTTGAAGCTTCCTTCAAGGGGTGTAGAGGATTCTTAGGCAAACAAACTGTTATATGGACCAGCACACAAAATCCTTGGTGGTGGCTGCCCTGGCAGGACATGAGTGGACTCTCAGGAGCATTTGCTTGAGTTCTTGATACGCTACAAGCCTTAGGAACACAGGTAGTTTTCAGAATATCAGTTTCTAAATAGTTGAATTAACTTTATTCCGGAGAAATTCTGAGATTTGTGATGGTTATTCACCTGGTATCATTAGCATGGCCAATAGCTAACTATTAAATTTAAATTGGGCTGTTTCTAAGTCTTTTAAGACTATGGGATCTGTAATTACTTTTGAGATGGAGAGTTAGCAGTTCAGTCCTATATTCTTCTTGTAGCTCATTGTCCATCCTAGCACATCTGTCCCGAGCCCTCAACACACTTAAACATCCTCTGCTAGGCAGGATTTTTTTTTTTGATGCAAAAACCAGAAGGACCATTCCATTTTTGTTTACCCCCCCCAATTTTTCCCCCCCCATTTCCCCCCCAATTTTACAAAGTGAAAGGCCCTCAACCACCCTCAAGCCTTACCGTGCAGCATCATGGTCATGGTTCACACACCACATTCCCTGAATAGCCAGGGCAGGGGAACGTGCTCCAGCTCAAGAGTGGGGACAGAAAAAGGCACTGGGCAAGCCCTGATTGTGAGCAAGAACAGCCCTTTGTGTTTGTGCAGTCGGGGTCGAGCACATTTTGTGTTGGAGCACAGAAGTGGCTCATCCTTCCACTGAGATGCTGTTGGAGCTATTGTGTTTGAGGAGAGAAAGTGGGATTTTTGTGTAGCTGAAGAGCTAAAGCTGTGCCTGCAGGGTGGGAGAGATCCCTGCCAACTCCCCATGGGAACAGGGCTGGGAGGGCATGAATTTCTTACGTCTGTGGGGAGGGTTTGGTTCAGTGGAGCTGTCCCAGGAAGATGTCACAAGAAGAGTGTGTGCCTTGGTCATTAGGAATTCGTTCATGCTGCATTTTTAGAAGAGTTTTTAATTTAATTTTTAGATTTATTCTCCACCTGCATCCTACTGTGCACATGGAAAACCTTGCTTCTGTCACTTGGGGAGCAGCAGTTTTCCAGCGCTTCCCGAAATTCCCTCCAGGAAGGGATTATGTCATATCTGACCCACATGCTTATGGAAAACAAAGTGTCTCAGCACAGTGAGTTCTGGGAGGGCCCCTCACACTCAGGAGCTGATCACAGCAGTGAGGACAGTGTTTGGGGGAAGAGGGCTTTTCCTTGGCTTAACTCTAGGGACAGGCAAACACTGGTTTTAATTAGTAAGGGAGAGCCAATGCTGGCTGGCCCTGTTTCCAAGCTGGACCTTTATATTTCTCAAGTGGGAGTGGTGTCCTTGGACCTCTAAAACCACCAATGTATTTTCCCTGCCTGTCCTTTGATTAAGGATTTGTTTGTTGACACTTCAGTGGGTTGTGGCTCTGGTGACAGAAGCACTTGTGTCAACCAAGACAGAGCTGCTCACTGTTGGTAGTTCCTGGCTTTGTCTCTGCTTCCTAGATGTGGTCAGATTGAGGTTCTAATGATCTTCTAAGTTACAAGTAGGAATAATTCTCAGTAGAGAAGTTAGTTAAGTGGATTTCTGTATTTCTCCATCCCCCCTGTGTGTGTCTTTGGACCAAACAGATGAACAATGGCAATGCTATGCAGATTTCTGTAAGCTAATTTTAATAGCTTGCCTGCAAAAAGCAGATGTGTAGGATGAAACAGAAGGGTCCTACTTGTCCAATAAATATTTAAAAACTTAGTTCTGGATGTATTTTCCATTGAAAAGTTATCTTAAAATAACTGACTGAATCTACCCATGGTAGTGTTTCCAGTGAACTAAATGTGGTGTAAAGTTCAGATTTACGTTTCTTTTTATAGCTCGGAGGGTTTCATCTTAAAGGGGTTTTAATAGATGCCAAATGTTCTCAATATCTGTCAAGATCAATTATAGATGAGGTTATTTTTTTTCTATTTTTGCATGGAGCAGGAAGCACAAAGCATCTCACTGGAATGATTCCTGGAAGCTCTGAACTTTGCAGACCTATGAGGCTTTCGTGTGTCTCGGTAAAACACTAAAGCTGAAGCTCAGCAAACTGCTCTGCTGGCTGTTAACAGAAGGTTCCAGCTATGCTGGTTCAGTAGGAAAAGATATGAGATGGCAAGATTTCCAGCCCTGCCAAGGGGAGAGCCCTTGGTGGGTAACTGATCCCAGGAGCAGCCTGGCTGTGGGTCTGCTGCCCTCTCAAGTCCTGTTGAGCCATCTCAGGGGCTTCACCACGCCAGAACTAAAGGGTAAAATGTGCTGCTCTGGTTTCCAGCGGTAAATATAAAGATCAGTATCAGGTCACAACTAGAAGAGCTGTTAAAGTTGGACTGTATGCACAGTTTGTTATTACTTAATTTTTTAAGCATAAGTGTCACAGAATGGGAGAAAGGATTGATTCATCCCTTCTGAAGTACTGAGTTACTTTGTGCTCTATTCTTCGTTTTTTACAAATGTGAATTTTAGGGCATCTTTCTTTGATTGCTTTCCCTTTATTAACTTTGTCCCTGCCTTTTTACACTTGGAGTTGGTTTTTGACATATAAGCAGTACTTCTTACATTAATATATTTTTATAAGACTGATAATGTAGTTCTCTTTGTGCTCTATTCTTCGAGTCCATATACTCTTGGATGTTTTGTCTAGCACACCTGCTTTACCATATTTCTGCTTTCTCAAATTTGAAGTCAGGCTTTTTCTGAAACACTGTCAAGGACATTTTAAAATATTAAACTCTTAAGGAGACAGACAACTGTTGAATTAAATGTTGGGGAAATACTGAGCATCCTAAGCTGCACATCTGCATCCTGCAACAAGGAAGGTGGGAAGGATGCAGTGGAGCATGTGGAATGTGGGCTTATTTGTGAGGGCCCAGAAGCTTTTGCAGGGAGGATGCTATTAAAGGTAAACAGTGCAAAACAGCCTCACCAACCTACCCATAAAGGAGCACAGGAGCTTGTGTATCCCTTCTGAGAGAAATAGGTGCTTACATCTTCACGTCAGATTTATTGGGTGTTTTAAGTTCCTTGAACTTTTTTCACAGTTTCTAATTTCACCTAGAGCAAGGAAATTATTCTGAAAAAAAAAATGAATTCTGGATGAAGCTGTTTTCTTGCTGTCCTTCCACTTTATCACTTTGTGCAAATATTTGAAGAGATAACTAGGTGCTAACCTTGGATGTTTAATGTTAGGACTAACTTCTGCTCATTGTTTACCAAAACAAGGCCACTGTGTAACAGCAATAGTGGAAGTCAGTGTCAACATGGGGTGTTTATATTTTAAGAGAAGGTTTGAATTCATAATAAAACGAAGTAGAGGATTTTAGGGTGAGTTAAATTTACTGCAGCAGCGCCCTCAAGTGCTGTGACCCTTCACTGGCCCGATGGTGTCTGTCCCACAGGGCACTGGGGTTTATGTGCTGGGGCTTGATTCTTTAGCATGTTTAGCCCAGTAGGAGCATGTAAGTTATTCTGGCATGATTTTGAGTGCTCACACAAATCTGTAAGACTGTTTAAATTAATATCAGCCCGAAGGGAAGTGTGCTGGTTTGGGAGTTTCTTTAACTGCTCTGTGGTAAAAAAGGTGTTCTTGGGACCAGTTTTTTTGGAAGTGATGGTACAAGCAGAGGAGCTTCCTTCAGGCAGGTCAGCCATGGGCCAGGTCCTGCAGGATGCTGATCTGTACTTTGGGATGCTTGGTGCCAGCAGAGCCAAGGGTCTGGCTTTACAAACTGCTCTGCAGGTCCCATGGCCCTTTCTTAATTTAGGCTGTGGAGATAATGGAGCAGAATCTTCTGTGGTGTGACTCAGTACCTTAACTTAGGATTTGTCTGGATTTAGGCATAGTGTTCACTCTCACTTGGTGCTTAGATAGCTGTGTCTGGCTGCGGACTTGAACCAGCACCCACTATTTGTAATGGCATAAACTGTATGGACATCATGGTGGCAGTACAAAACAACTGTGCTCTGCTGGAGGTGTTACACATCCTAAACACACCAGTGTCATTAGAGTTGTGCAAGGACCCCGTAGCCCCTGGACTCACTGGACTGTAGTTTTGCCCACAGAATTCCAGCTCTCCTCAAGGCAGCTGCTGGAGGGAGCCCTGGTTACACTTGCCCTTCAGCTTCTGAGCAATAAAGCCACAGTGGCTTCCAGAATTGCAGCATCTCTTTTAGCTGTCTGACAGAGCTGTCTGTGTGATTTCCTCTCTTTTCCAGAATTCCCTTATGTTGTGCTCTCTACCTCTTGTCTCCCAGCATGTATAATCAAAGTAGGTCAAGTCATCTTTGTTCAAAAGCTGAGCTGCTGAGTGATACTGCTGTGTCTGGAGAAGAAAAATTCAGCCCAAGGGAATGATTCCATGGGGTTAATGCAATCATAGCACTTCATAATTACCTGTATCCACAAAATGAACATTTGAGGCATTGCTGAGAGCAGAATGCATCACTAACAACACTCCCTGTGTAAAAATAATGCCTTCTCCTCCTAACTCTTGTGTATTTTTGTAAAGATACTTCAAAGTCTTTATTTAATGTTCCTTGCATATGCTATTCAAATGTGTGTTCTGTAGTGTCCTTTTGTGTGGGTTTCTCTGGATCCATGGGAAATAGCAATTGCAATAGTGATAGCAATCTGTGGAATGAGGAATTGCAACATTTGGGCCATACCCACTCTTTATATTTGAGTCTTGAATGAGTATTTCTAGAATAAAACAGGAAAAAAGTAAGAGGTCAGGGAGGAAGAGAATTTAGAAATCATTCAGTTGTTTGAATTATGAGAAAAATAGAATAGTGACACATCTTAAAAAAATCAAATTTAAAGGTCAGTGGCCACATGGGGATTCAGTAGCCCAGGACTCTTTTTTGGCCACTTAAACAAGGAAGTTCTAAAGCCTTTGGCCCAGGTGCTACTCTCTGCTGTGCATGTGGAGTTTCACACAACTCCTTCTTTAGGTGACCTCAGGCTGGTTTTGATTTGTACAGAGGAAAAAAGATTGCTTTTCTTTTGCTGGAATTGTTACCACTCTGGAGCAGTGCTGTGGAGAGTTGGGATTCAATCCCAGTTACAGCTGCCTTGGTGCTCCCTGGGACAGGCTGGAGGAAGATGCTCCTAATTACTAAAGCCCTCTCCAGGTGAGACATCCAACAGGTTCCTTAGGTGTTTGGTCTTGGTTTCTTATAACTTGAATCCCTAATCCTGCCCCATAATCCTGTATGACCACAGCTGGAGATGCTGAATTTCTAGTCTTTTTCTGAAGGTGAAATGTCCAATCACACACTATCGGGGGATGCTGGAATGTGACATCTGGAAGCAGCAAGGGGCACTCTCAAGTCAGGAACTTTGCCAGATGTGTGGAATTGTTTCAGGGCAGAAATGGTCTCCAAGAACATCTTCCAGGTTGGATGCATGTCACTGAGAACTGGAGTGTGTTTGCACAAGAGGCACATGCTCAGTTTTCCACCTCCCTTGGCTTCTACCAGGCTGGAGCTGGATATGTGCAGAGGACACCAAGAAGAAATCACACCCTGTATTACAGTGTTACAGGACAACTTGCGTTGTCTCTGTGTTCTCTTGACACCTGCTATACCATCACCCTCCAAAAAGGAGAGAGGAAAAAACCCCAAAAACAGAATGGGAGGTAAAAAAAAAAATTGGTATTACTTGGCAAAGCTTCAAGGGGAACATGACCAGGGAGTTTGGTTTTGCTAACAGAAGAGGGGGCCAAAGCTGCAAGGACTGAGGGTGGGTTTCAAGTTAAGAAAGGAAGAGAGTGATAATGGGAAGAAGTCAGGGAAGTGAAGGAGCAGAGTAAAGGACTCTGGGTACACAGGAAAAGCCTCTCCCAAGCAGGGTGTGACTGAGCCAGCCCAGCCAGGGGAGCTGGGGCTGTGCCTGCCCAGTTCAGGGCACAGCTGCCACTGTCTTCTGGCTAGTTTTGACATCTGCAATGGGTTGTTATTTGGGGGGAAAAAAAAGTTAGTTGATCTATACTCGCCTTAATAATAATAATAATATTGATTTATGTAATATTACTGCACAGGCATTTATTCATAGCTTGGGTGAAGTTGTACTTTTTTGTCTCTGTCTTGTGTTTGCTTTCTAAACCCAGGGTGTAGTGCTTCCATGGCAAATTCAGGCTTTTTTGTAGAGATTTCCACTCTCTGCCTGGTTAGAAAGTACCCCCAGCCTTTGGGCTGAACTCTCTGTCTTGCTCAGAAAAATATTTTGGAGAGCAGCCATAGCAGGACAGGTTTCTCATGGCAGGTTTGTCCAGGGGTGCTCACACCTTCCAGTGTCTCTGAACGCATGTTTGGCTGTCACCCTGCAGCATCTTGGTGCCAGCTGAAAGGGAGGATAATCTGGATTTCTTGCAAACACAGAGGCAGTTACAACACTGATAGCAATGTGGCAGCAAAGTTTCCGTTTCCCTGCTTAAAGCATCTGCTCCCAGAAAGGCATGTGCAGAACCACTGCTGCATTCTCCTATTAATGACTTTCAAGATCATGATTTTTAGTCCTTTTTGCTTCTAGGCTTTTTTGCTTCTGGAAGCAGCCTGCAAATGGCACTTGATTGCTAATGTCACATCATGGGAGGTGGTTAGTCTGAACCTCTGCCTGCATCAGGCATCTAAAAGCTAATGGAAATTGGTAGAAATCTGTGTATTATAATGAAAAAATTATAATGCATACAAAGAGTACATCTCCAAGAAGTCTGACCAGTCTGCTGCACGTCTGGTTTGGTGATATGTAAAATTTTGGAAAGGCAACAGTACACATAGACACTTTTTGTTCCTGTATAAACAGAGCAAAGTGAGTGCATACGTGGTTGAGCTGTGGAGGGAAAATACAGCCTGAAAACCCCTGTGCAGGCAGGACATGAGGTGACGTGATTTCCCACTAAAAAGCCAAAGATGAAGAAGAGTATCAGAGAAGCAACTGAAATGGGGCTATTAGGAGGAATAAATGTAGGTAATGATGTTGCCAACTGTTACAATATTTTTTTCCTTTGGGTCCCACCATAGTTACTGCTTTTCTTCCCTCAGCTACAATCCATGGAGCACTGGCACTGAACTTCTGCTGTCAGTCCAAACAAACCACATTTTCTAGCTCTTAAGAGTTCTGAGAAATGTTTCAAGTATACCCAAAAGACTCATAACTGGAAGGTGTATTTTCTTTTAAAGTCTCATGACTTTGGGAGGGTTTGACCCCTTATTTTTAAGTGTCTGGGATTTGCACATTTCTGATAAATCGCACTAAAATACTGTTGTGGGGGGGTGTTTGTTGCCATCGCTTGGGGATGTGTGAGTTGTCATCCTCCTTCTGAACTGGGATTCTTTGTTTCGGCAACGAGAGGAAAATGAGGAAACCTGTGATTCCAAGAGAGGAAATTTTAAAACACATGAGCATGTTGATATGAGATGGGAGGTGGCATTAATGTGGCACCTGGATCTTCTGAGTGGGGAGGAGAGGCTTCCACTGAGCTGGGTGCTGGGCTGTGCCCTTGGGACTCAGTTTAGTCACGCAGCTCCTTCTGCTGCATGTGAAGTTTGTGAGTCCTGCACACGTGCCAGTGGAAGTTTCTGAAAAATTCAGAACATACTAGCAACAGTGGAGGAATAAATCCCACATTGTACAGTCTCCTGGATGAATAGTTGTTGCAGATAACACTCTTGTGTTTATGCCTTTGCAAGCTGTGGTGCTGCTTCTAGACCAACTTCTAGAGCTGACTCCAGCATTGCCCTCCAGCCCCTCTCCATGCCCACCCCAAGAGCCACATCTAGAGTTGTCTGGAGTCAATCCAGGACCTATTTCCAGTGTAATTTCTGGAGCCACCTCTAAAGTTGTGGCTAGAGAAATTTCCAACTCTGAGGTAATTTCTAGAGCAACCATCAGACCTTCCCCTGGGTCAGGGTCTGCAGTCGCTCCCAGCTCTCCTCTAGCGTGAGTTAATGTGTTGATCCCACATGGAGCCAAGCTGGAGCTGCCCCTGGAGCCCCTGGTGAGGTCCTGCCCTGTGCTGGGGCTGCTGCCAGCCCCGACCACCTCTGCTTTCCCTGCTGCCTCCTCACGGTACATTTGTCAGGAGGGCATGGAGGGCACGGGGCAGCCTGCATGGCTTACTGGGTTTTTTTCTTTTTCATGTTTTTTTTTCCCGTCACTCATCCCGCTCTCCCCTGGAAGCAGCAGTCATTTCAATGTATGCTTTGTGGAAGCAGAGCTGTCTGAGCCCTTTAAGCGGGAGATGAGCTCAGGTAGAAGGAACGCAGAGAGCTCCTTTCATCAGCCAGGGCCCCGCCGGCGGCTGCGGGGCATGTCCGGCCAGTTATAAATGGATCATGTGTTGCTATTTTTAGCCGGGAGAGGATTGTAAATATAAAAGGGTATAAAGTGCAAATCTTAGCAACAGTGGCGTTTGTTTGCTTTTTCTTTTTTCTTTTTTTTTTTCCTACTTTTTTTTTTTCCCTTCCCCTCCCCGCTGGCAGGAATGTGTTTGGAGAGGAATGAAGTTAGAGCAGGAGCCTTGCCCGTGGACTTTGCACCGCGTGCAGCTCCTATAGACTGAGATATATAGATCTGTATCTCTGTATGGAGCGGGGGTAACCGATGCTGTTTAAAGCGATCCAAAAGNCACGGGTAAAAATAGTAACAGCGGGGTTAAAAATAGCATCTGGTGAAATAAACGTGCAGCAACTCCTGAAAACCCTCCTGGGAACTTCTCCCTCCCGACCCGCCCGCGCCCCGTTGTGCTCCAGCCAGGAACCCCAAAGCAAACCCCTTCAGCAGATTGAAAACATTAGAGCAGACCCTGCACTCTGCAGAGGGCGAGCTTTGGGGACTTTTTTTTTTGACGTTTTTATGGATTTTTTTTTTTGTGTGTGTGTTTGTGTGTGTTATTTTGTTTGCTGAAACTTTGCGCCAGAGAAAGGGGGGAACAAATTCCTCTTTTGCTGAGTCTCCCGTGTGATCCTGGGACAGACACGTTAGAAGGTGTTTGGGGTTGTTTCTCACTTTTTTTTTCCTTCCTTTTCACCTTTTTGGTGGTGGTGGGGAGTTTCCCTTTTTTTTTTTTTCCTGTGTTTTTGTTTTGGTTTGGGTTTGGTGTTTTGTTTTGTTTTTTTCCGGTGGTGTTCTTGCTTCGGTTTTTAAGACCCTCTTATCGCTTCTAGGAGTGCAGACTTCAGTCTTGTCGCCCTGGCAGCAGCAAACCCCCGCCCGGGCAGAGCCGGTGCCGGGGTGGGGGGATGTCTCGGGGAGCTCCCCACACATCACAGGGTATGGGATTTTCTCCAGGGGCCGGCAGGGTGGCAAAGGAAAGGAACAGCAAATGGGCAACAGGAAAGGATGGAGAGACCTTGGGGAGCTTGTTCTGTGGAGCAAAAGGTTGGCTGGTCCCTTCTCTGGTGGGGCTGGAGGTGTTGAGGGCTTGAGGATGGGAGGGGGTCAAGGAGGAGCAGGGGCTGCTGGGGTGGGCAAGGGAGATGCTCAGGAGGGCTGGTAGAAATCTCCTTAGAGGTCTTTTTGCAGCTCTGGCCATAAATGTGGCTGTTTTGGCTGGACCAGGTAACTGAGGCAGAAACAATTGTTGTGACAGACAGGCAGACCTGGTTCCTGACGCTGCCCCGCCACAGGACAGGGACAAACTGGAGGCCCTGCAGTTCAGAGGCAATTATGTTTTTAATCAGATTTTTTTTTTTTTCCTATTCCTACCAAGCAGCTGAAACTCTCCACCTGGCACTTTATTGCCCAGTCTGAAGGGGCTGGGTGTTTCAGGGGTGCATTTGTTACACCTCCTCTCTGGTACTAGGACAGAGGAGATGCAGGGCTGCACCAGCACAGCCCCTATGCACAACAACCTGCCCTGCCCGTGGGACTCTGTGTCTCCGTGCTCCTCAGCTCATAAACAGGGAAACCAGACGTGATAAATGAGATTACGTGAGTTTCTGTATGGAGACGTTACTGGTGCATCTGGAAGTCACTGGTTCTCAAATGCAAGTTGATGTCTCCCCATTTTTCCAGGTCTGATCCTGACCTCCAAGGTGGTGCCAGCCCTGGAGGTGAAGGGGAGGGCGTTTATCTGGCAAAGTGAGAAAGGAGGAGAATGTCCTTAATTGTATTTAGCAAGCTAAGCCCTGAGCATTTAATTACTTTTTTTTTTTTTTAAGGATTGGACATTCCACAGCTTGTTTCTCTAGATCATTTTAGATTAGTTTTGATGTTTAAATATATTTCATATGAAGCCTGTCTAAATCCTTTAACCAGTATATTTTTGAAAGCACAACTATGCTTTCATTTGATAGAGGATCTAAAAAAACCCTTTTTGTATTTGAGCAAAGCTGTTTTGGTTTTAAATTAGGTTGTTCAAATCTTTCTAATTTGATCATTTCAAATTTGATTCAGCACATAAAAATGATGCAGAAATTCCTGTTATGAATCTAAACTGAACATTCATTTTCTTATCAAAATATTATTATCAAAAAATATTACTCATTCTTCTTGGCATAGTAAACAAAGAAACATGTGGATGTGTTAATTTATTCCAGACCAAGCAAGGAGGGATGGTTTATATAAGTAAAATAAATAATTCTTGACTATTTAATATTTGGATCACTTTAACAATAGTTGACTAATAGTCAGATGTCTGAAATACATCTTGCCCATTTCTATTCTTTAGGGAATTTAACACTTAAAGAGTGTTTTTTTCCAGGAATTGTCATTTTTAAATTCTTACCTTTTTACATACTTAATAATTGCTGTCTTCCATAATTTATGAAGTCAGAACTAGGAGAAAAAAAGCTCAAATGTAGTTAAAATTAATCTCTTGGGAGTCTGCAAAGAAATTAAACTGAGATGGCAGATTTTTGAAGGAGTTTAAGATGAGTGAACAGAAGGAAGAGTTATTTTACAAATGCATTATTTTACTGCCTTGCATAGATTAAAAAAGGTTTTGATCTTCAGAAAGAGTGATGCACTGATTTGTCATTTATTGTTTTTGATTGTGTCAGTGGATTGTTGAATTATATATGTCTAATTCCAAATTGCAGTGGTGGCACAGGAGCAAAAGTAAAAACAGTGAAAACTTTTTCTCACTGCTGTAGTATAAATGTGCCAACCTGTAGCATGTGAAATTGCTGAAGTTGTACATATGGCTCTGCTAACTTGTTAGTTTTTAAATTGTCACCATTGCCTTTTGAGTTATTTTGCTCCTGTTTGTCACTGCTTTAACATTTTGTTTTCCCAGCTCTGAGAACACAAGTGACATGTCTCTTCACGTTGGTAATTGATAACAGTTAGCTGAGATTAACTCCTGGATTATGTTGGTTTAGATAACAGAATTCCACAGTTGTATTTTTTTCACTTGCCTGAGCTTTAAAAAAATCAATCCCATGATTATTACTTGTAACTAATAAAATTTAAACCTCTCTTGCCAATCGTGTGATGGTGAGGATAATGTTCATAGAGTGCAAACATACACAGTAAGTGCTTAAATGCTTATGGGTATTTTTTACTACCCTCTAAAATAATAATTTAAAAAATATAAGTATCAGACTGTAAAGTGCATTAATAACATAGCATTTATTTTTAAGGGATAACTTAGGTTATTAAAATGTCAGATAAACTATTTGTTTTATAGAGAATATATTAGGTTTGAGAACAAATGAAAAATCAGTAATTTTTTGACAGTGTAAAGAGAATATCTCTGGAAAGTCAGAGCTGAGGTCTTGCAGTCCTTGTTTGTTCAGAATGATTTTTACAGGACTAGACTTTTTGGATGAATGGTAGGGAATTCAACACTGTTCTCTAGAACTTAACAGAATAACTACATTTGCTAGGAAAAAAAATAAAGACAGGATTTGCAAAGCCAAAAATCTCTAAAAAGAGGATAGTTACCATTTTTCCTGGTAGACTTTTTCTATTGCATGTTATCATAGTAAGGGCATAAACATAGCATTTATTTTTAACATTTTTGATACTTGCATATTTCCTTGGAATCTGCCTCCCCTGCCCTACACTGAATGCATTCAGTTTGAGATGGTATAAATAAAATCTGCTAATTTAAATTATTGGATAATATGTTTCTTCCTCTTTTGTACACAGGTGAATACAGTGGATAGAGCTACTGTTTTTCAGAATTTTTATGTAGTTTTTTTTTAATCTGAGTTGGTCTGATTTTTCATGTAAATAGCATTACATTGTTACCAGGATAGTATACTAAATTTTATCAGCATTACTACAAACCCCATGCTTAAATGCATGGAGACACATGAAACTGCTTTACATTTGTTTGAAGATTATTCTGTGCTTTTATACTCAGTGCTAAAGACTATACCTTTATAGTCTCAGTGCTAAGAAGTCAGTTTTGTCCTAAATGTGAACTGTAACCACAGTGTTAAACATGCAATTGCAATATCTAAATTTAAAGGAAAAGTAGGGAATTAGATGGCAGCAACCATGATTAGAAATTTAGGTATCTTAAATGATGGGGGGAAAAGTAATGTCAAATAATTTGTTTTGTAGCTCTGTAAAATCCCTAAATCTGATCAAAGTAAATTTTTAGTGTTTTTCTATGGAAAGGAAAACAAGGAAAACTAATAATCAGAGAAGCTATAGCATAGCATTTCTAAATAAAAGAAGGAATGCAGTTAGTGAGATACTAATTAGGACATTTGTTATTGAGCCTTAATTGTTGGTTTTTTCTCCTCAGGGAAAGTTAGTTAATTAAAACAATGAACATGCTGAGGGGCTTTGAGAGAACAGGAACCCAACTTACTCTTGACACAATTCAAATAGTAAAACAGTGTCTCAAACCAGAAGACTCCCAGCTCGGAGGAGCAGCCTCTGCCAGAGCCCGCAGGAGATCTGTGCTTTCCCAACTCCTGCACTTCTCCTTCCTGTGTCCGACAGCAGAAGCAGACACTTAAATTGCTTCCTATTCCAGGGGAGCACAGGAACATCAGGAGGCCCCGTTGGATGGGGAAGTCTGTGACTAGTTTAGTGGTGATTTTGATTATCTGTAACTATTTGGCAGTAATGGATTTGCTAAGCTCTAGTCCCTTTCTATTTATTTGAGCGTATTTTTAATCCTGTTTTCTTGAGTGAGAGATGTAGGGAAAAGGAAGCTTGGCAAAAAACCTCCGAGTATTGACTTGCTGTTTGCATATTTGGGAAGGATTCCCTTTGAAATATTTCAAAGGCTTTAGAAAACTGGAAAGGAAAAAGAAACTTTTTACAGTAAAACCGCTGATGTAATTAACATTTCTCAGAGTGATGCAATGCTTTCAGTTACCTAAATAGGTGCTTCCATGCTAATAACAAAACCAAGAGAGATGACCAACCTAGAATTTTGATTTCTTCTGTCGGACTGTGCTGGTTCTGTTGCTGTACTGAGGCACTAGTTTTAGTTGTTGAAGTCTTTACTATTGCTTAGCTCTGCAGCTTAACCCCTGCTGGTGGGTCTCCTTCACATGGGCACCCCTGGGGCAGGTCTGAAACCTGCAGAATATAAAACGTGTGTCAGGAAGCTCAGAAGTCATGTGTGATTGATTTGCTTGATTTTAATGACCGTGAGGGGAAAAAAAAGTAGTCGTGGTTATGTAATGATTAATAGTGCTTACCCTGGATTTCTTATTTTTTATTTCCCCTCTGCAAATCCCTTGCAGTCAGAAGAGGCAGGTATTCATCACATACTGCTGGTTTCTTAAAAAATCACCTCTCCAAGATCTCTCCCTTAGGCAGCACAGAGCTGCCAAAGCAGACTCCTGCCGAGTATCAAAGGGCATCCCCTGCAAGGAAACGAGGCTTCTCCCAGCAGTTTTGACAGAGCAGCTGTCTGGCAGAACCAGAGCTGCAGCTGGATAGTCCCAGCCCTGCTCATCCTGCTTTTTTTGTGAGGAGTTTATAAATACACACTGCTGCTCACGCAGTTACCCGGGGTCAGGATTCTGTGAGCGGAGAGGAGGTTTGATGGAGTCCAAAGGACTAAAAGCAACGTGCGTTACCAGACCCACGCAGGGACTGTTCCCAGCTGCCGGCATGGCCATGGACATTCCACCACAGTCACTGGCATCGCTTCCTCTGTGCTTTCTGTACGTTCAAAACAATGGAATATTCCTAAAAAATCACTGACAGCTGCCCCCAGCAGTTCAGGACTCCCTGCATGGTCCTTTGCCCTCCATCCTGGGCTCTACAGCCACGAAATCTGCAGCAACGTGGTTGCTCAGGTGCTCTCCCTCAGCCTGAGGGAGACGTCTGGGAGTGCTCATCCTAGAAATGCTCTCAGGGTCTCATGGATTACTCATGAGCATTAAAACTTGGCCCAAGAGGTCCCCTGACCTGGTGCAGGAGTCTTGAGCAGAGATCCTGAACCCGATGGGCTCCAAGGAGCCTCCAAAGGGAACACAGCCCAAACCCAGAGGACCACGCAGATGCTCAGACCTCACTGTCAGCCTTGCTTTGGGCATGGAAATGTTGGGTGTACAAACACAACTTGAGGTGAGAGGATTGGAAGAGCATAGTAGTTTTATTGTAGCAGGTTTGGTGAGGCTGGCAGGTGAGCCCAGCACAGAAGTAATGTGGCTGCAGGCTTCTTGCAAAGCAGCATCACCCCAGACCACTGAGGGAGCACCCAAGTTCCGTGCCGAGCCCAGCCCAAAGCAGGGTCTGTACGGCTCCAGCTCTGCTCCTGCTCCTGCCCGAAAAGCTGATGCAGCAGCAGCAGGTCGGCTTTCCCATATATGGGAAAACCCTGCTCTAATTTTTAAAGCTGTGTGTTGTAGCAGTGCTGAATATGGCAATTTTATAAGCAAAGCTGAATGCTTGTTATGTTCATTTGGATGCCAGCATCTGGCACGCTGTTGTTGCGGTTGCCATCATGTGCTTGCAGCCTTTATGGAGGCAGGTTCCCAGCATTTTCCTACCTATTTAGGATTTTCTGATAGCAGTGTGAACCAGGGATATAGCACAGGGTGTGATGCTGAGATGCTCTAGAAAAGCAAATGACCAGAGGGCCCCTTACAGGGATGTTTTGCATGGGTAGTTTGGTGAAATAGCAGGAGGGGGGATAAGGGTGAGCGTGGCAGCAGTAAATGTGCTGGTTCAGAGGCATTATTTGTTAATACATATTATTTTGGTTTTATTTGGATTTACATTGAGCTCATCCCTTTACTAATCTGAGTGCTTTACTCTTCTCCAAGCTGTTACTGGCTGCCCATACAGTGAGTAGACAAGCAGCCTGTCATTTCTGTAATTCTCATAATCTAATTATTGCCTGCCAGAGCAGCGAGCAACTTCTGCTAAAACCCTGTGATGTACTTACTGCCTTGATGCAGATGTCTGATCTGGAGTAAGGATCAGCCAAAAAATGTCCTCAGGGCTCCTGAGTGTATCAGGAGGCTGAGGTGCCTTTGGGACCATGACCAGGGTTGAATTTTTCTCTTGGTTGCAGTTCACCTGTGTTTGTGCGAGTGAGACTCTTAACAGCAGCAATTAAAAGACTGAGAAAAATAGGAAGGAAACCTGTCTATCTCTGGGACAAGGTAGCTGCTTTGTGTGTGAGCAAGCCTCCTGCCCTGGCAGCCCAGGACAGGACAGGCAGAGCTTCCCTCCAGGCACTGCTTAGGATTTTGGGTGCTCTAAGTCCACTAATTTGGGGTTTTTTGTTTGTTTGCCTTTAAGGAAAAAATAGAATATTAATTGTTGTTTGTAAAGGGCTAGTTTCTCACTACTGAACAGACCAAGTAATATTAACTCCTACAGTACTTACTTTGCTTAAAATACGGAGTGGAGTTTGCTGCCATTGCCCTTCTGACCGCTGTTTTTAAGCCGACAAATGTTCAGAAGTGCCTGATGGTGCTGCTTGTGGCTCCCCTGGTGTTCATCCATTGATTTGGGGTGGCAATGAAGACTTTCCTTTGATGCCAGCCTGACTAGTGCAGCACCAGAAGCGCCAGCACAAGCAGGATGTGAATTTAGAAAATTTTTTATGAACTTGTTTAAAACCAGCCATTTTGCAGCGGGTCCAGAAACCCAAAACAAACCCTCCCTGGCCGTTCTTTGCCTGCTGGTGATTCCCACCACGTGCCCTGTTTTAGGGGCAGCACCTGTGAGAATGTGCCATTTTCTCAGGAGCTGGAGAGGAAAACATTGCAGGTACTCTCTGGCTGGAAGAGAGGGATGCAGCAAGCAGCAGCTAGTTGCAAAATAGCCGCTTTAAAGCAGAAGCTGCCTCGCTCTGCCAAAGCTGAAGGGCCAGCCCCAGAATGGAATGCTTATAAAAATAAGATGGTAACCATGCAGCAGAGAAGGAGAGAGACCAGGAAGTTTCAGTGTTACGTACAACATGATACTCTGCTTGGAAAAATATTGTCACAGTTATAGAGATACGGGCACGGATCCATCGTTGAAAGGCATAACCCGGTACCTATCATTAGGGTGATTTCAATCTCTTGTTTCCAATTTTGTCTGTGGAAGAAACTCTTTTTGGCTTGGAAACTCTCATGTGAAGCGTTGAGCCAAGGGAGATGTGTCTAGGGAAAAGTTTGAAGTAATTGGTTAAGGCTGGTTTTGAATTATAGAAGGGGGAAAATTTGTCTTATACCATTTCAAAACATAACAGCATATAGATTTATTTAAAAATTTGCAGGATGATGGATATATTTTGGTTTAACCGTGTTGATATTTATGTGATGGTTTGGATTTTTGACTAAGTGAAAGAAAGTGCTGCTTTCATGCAACCTGATGGGGAAATAAAAACAAGACAGCAACTGTTGTGGCTTCTCAGTCATCCTGAATAACAGTGGGATATCTTGATTTTCAATACTTGGGAAATCTTGCAATCTGTACAAAGACGGTTCTTCTCCTTTTT
>VYXB01004989.1:2919111-2936547 GCA_013397135.1 Pachyramphus minor | reverse complement strand
TTTTTTTTTTTTAAACAGTGGAACCTGATTTCTGTCATCTTGTTTTAAAAGACTGGCTATTCCTTGAGCTCTAATTACATCCAGATAGAAAGGTTTCTGCTGGGACAGGGGCTGGAGAGATGCAAGAACTAATGTAAACTCTCTGACTTCATTCTCCTTCAGGGATGCTTCCGAGAAGCCAATGTGGGGCACCAGAGAAGGGACAAACCTGGTCAGAGCAGAAGTGCTGGGCTTACACTTCTATTTGTGCTGTCAGCTGGGAAGATGCTAAATTCTAGCACTCTTCCAGGTTCAAAAATCATTTAAGAACATGTTAGAGAGGGGGTGTAGTACAATTCCTTAAAAATTTGGGAAAAAAATGCTAAAGCACTACTTACATAGTCTGTGTCTTGCACTCTTTTCTTTTCCTCTCCACCCCTGCCCATGGAGCACACAGACACTGAATTTTCATCTTTAGCCATTAAAGGCTACTTCACTGAAAAACAAAAATCTCTTTCTGGCTTTGTCACTGCTGAAAAGTGACTTGGGTGCTTTCTTTTGAGCTGTCAGTTTACAGGCAAGCTGCACCTTCTTGTGGAATCCTGGAAAGAAATTCATAAATTACAGATTATTATTCCAACTATTAGTTTACTGTCCTCACTTCTTTGCTCTTGTCACAGTAGGGAGAGTGGTTCGTCTCTGGGATGTTTGGTTGCAGGGCAGTTAGTTTGTGTGGAGGTGGGGGAGTATTTCCACAAGCATTTTCCTGCATTTTATGCCTTGTCTTGTATCAGTGTCTGTAAAAAATGCTTTTCCAGTTCTGCTGGAGATTCTGCAAATCCTACTAGGGCTGGAAAGCACTGAGAGGGGACCCAGCCCTTGACTGAGTCCCACCCTCCTCTTTTGCAGCCCTGGTGTTTGAGATGGGTATTGCTTTATACCACCAGACCCTGCTCTGGTTGTGTTGCAAAAATTTTCCACTCCTGCTCTCCTCTATCTTTAATAGATAATGCTTTGAAAGCATTTTATTTGTTAGAAAGACCTTGGCTGATGTGATTCATCTCGGCAAGCAGTGAACATACATACACACACACACACACATATATATATATATGTGTCACCTTTACAAGGTGTACCAGGAGTGGGCACTCAAAGGTGGTGTTTCTGTCAGAGATGTTGGTGTTTACAAGCAAGGCAAGATTCTTTAGAACCAGCAAAAGCTAGGTCTAAAATAGTTTAAGTAAACAAAGATGTTTCTCTTTTGAGAGGAGGTAGATGTGTCTGTGTAAGGACACGGTCCCTATGGAGTCTGCCCTACCACAGAGTATAAATAAATAAATTAAAAAAAAAAAAATCCACAGTGGAAAGTAAAAAAAAAAAAGAAAATCAGGAGCTTTTTTGCTTTTGCTTTTCCAGTGTCTCATCATCAGGATGCTGGTTGGTGTATCCCAGCTGCTGCCTCATGGTGCTTCCCCAAAAGCATTTTGCTTGCTACATGTCTTGAAAGACAACAGCAGATTCCTCTCCAAATGTGTGGCCAAAGAATTGCAGTTTTCCACCAAAATTAAGTGGGGCACATATGACTTCAGTAGAGGAGCAGGTTGTGTAGCAGTGTGGTGAGTGTCCCCCTGCCCATCACCCCAGCCCTGGGAAATCTCTGCCTGGACTGAGCCCATGGGATATCTCAGCCTTTTTTTATTGATGTAGCTGAAGGCAGGCGACCTTTGTTATTTAGCAGCTTTATTGTCCTCTGCTCCACCTCGGGTTTCACCTGTGTTTCGAGGAAGTAGAGAAAACATTTTGAAGTCTGCAGGATGGGGGTCATCTTTGAGAGACATCCTGCAAAGTTTCTTTCCTGGGGAAAGGATTTTTTTTTTTATATTGTTAAGAAGCTTGTAGCTCTATTTAATTTTTTTTTTTGTAGTACATAAAGACAGGAGGAAGGTGCTGTACCATGACTGCTTTTTGTTGCTTGAGAACAAATTGTTTCCCTTGACCTTGGTGGGAGTTTGGATGAAGTTGCAGCAAAGGAATACAGCTTAAAATACAGGGTAGAGGGTTATGCCTGCCCCCTTCTAAATCTGTGGTAACCATAAGCTGAAGTAACTTCCTAAGAGGTATTTCATAAGGGGCCTGATCAGTGGAGAGGACTGGTATTTTAATTTCAATAGATTATGATCATTTGTCTAGGCAGAAAGTGTAATTCATTCCAGCATCAAGCTTTAATTTTGGCTTATGAGACTTAATGTCTTTAAAAAAACACCAGTCTCGATTTAAAGTCTTTAAGATGTAATGCAAATACTTTGAAATGCAGGCAGCAACGTTATGTTATTTAAAGAAAGTAGCAGAAAAATGTAATCTCTGCGATACTATCAGCGAGCCAGATATCATATCACCTGAAACTTCTTGGGAGGTTTTCTTACAGCCCTGTTAGCTCAGATCCTGTGTGGATCAACTTTTGCACATTTTTCAAGTCAGCAAGACTGCAAACAAGGATTTAGAGACTGTAAAGTAGTAAAATTGCAAAGGAGAGACAGTGGCGTTGGAGAAAAGGGACTCTGATATTTAGTTTCTTTTTCTTGGCATTATTTAGGCTCCCAAATGACAACGTTTCTAGTTTTCTAGCACAAAGGAGGCTTCATGCTGTTCAGGATCTTCTGTAAAGTTCTAGTACAGATCATTCTGTATCCCAAACAATTTATCTAGTTCAATGATATTTTTATTTCACAGCTACAGTTTATAGACTTTAGTCTAATAGATGGTATTTTTGGAAACCTCCCGTTTATCTAACAATAAGAGCCAGGATGGAATATCAGTTCCCACTTAGATTTTCCTGAATTCTCTCCCATTAAATCAATAACATTATTTTTTTAAATTAAACTTTCTTTTGCTTTTAGAGAGAAAGGCTGGAAAGGAAAAAATTAAAATTCTACTTCAAACAAATACTGAGGCCTAAAAAAAGAAAAACAGCATTAATTTTCAGATAAGTTAAATAATCTGGGTGGGTTTTGTTACAACATTTACATCATTATAAAATGTGATTTTGATCGCAGGAATGTAAGTGATTTACAGAGTACACTGTGAATGCTGGAAGGAAATGTGAGCAGGCCATTGTAACTTCAGTTTGTGTACATCAGTCCCACGTCTTAAATCCGAGCTGCTGGGAGAGAGGCCGGGACGCTGGAGGGGGAGAATCACATCAAAAAACCTTTTTGACAAACTGACTTCTAGAAAGTAACAAAGCGCTGCCTCCTGCTTTTTCACCAGCCCCAACTACCTGAAAAGGAGCTTTATGCACATACAGAACCATCGCAGTAGCACTTTCATTTCTGTCACTGAGGTCTAAATAAATGAATTGGCCATCTGCAATTAATTCACATTGTACAAATAGTTTGAAGACTGAGTCGTCTGTCTTCCGAACAGAGCGATCTATTTTTAGCTTTTCAAGCAAGCCTGTTTTGTGTTCTTTGTAGAGTCAGCGACATTCTTTCAATTTTTCAGCTTAATTAACACAAAAGAAATTGTAATCTGAGAAGGCAGCAGAAACAAGAACCCCCAGAAAACCATGAATTTGCAAGAAAGCAGGAGACGGGAGCTTTGCAAAAGATAGATGGCAAAAAGAAAGAAAAAAAGTTCAGAGCAGTTTGTGGGATTTGGGCTGGACACTGTATAGGCTAAATTTATGCACAGTTTGTTGTTTACAGTGAATGCTTACAGGTTTGGCAATTAATTTTGGATTCTTTATTCTGAAAATTAAGAGGGCTATGGAAAGAATGTTTTCATGTGAGGAGATAACTACAACAGAAGAATCGTTGGGAATAAAGCAGATTTCAGTAGAATTACATACACCCGTCTGGCCTGGGTGTGAGTATTGGTGTGTAGTCCCTGGGTGGTTGAGGGAACAAATCCCTCTGGATAGACTCTATGTGCTCACAGTTGTGGGTAAATCATTATTCCAAGCTTAGATATATTTTTATATATATATATTATTAGAATCATGTCCTGACAAATGCAGAAATGTCCGTACATCACAAGGTTTATTCTTCACTGCTTTAGCTGGAAGATTTGTGGCAACCATTTGAGAGAAGGAAGGCACAGCTTAGTGCTCAGAGGGATTTGTGTTTAAATGTTAGTGCTAGGTACAAAAAAACTGAATAAACACGGAACACCAACGGCAATCAGTGAACGTGCAGCAGTACTTAGAAATAACGATGAGGTCTCTGCCTGCTGGCAGGTGCTTTGCTGTTTAGATATAATATATATAAGATAAATATACAGCATTAGCATTTGCTGTGTGTTCATGTTGTGCATGCACAGCATGTGAGCTTCCCAATTAAATATCTTCCCAAGTGTCCGTTTGCGGGTGCTTGTCTGAAATGTGCAAACAGAAGGAGGAACAGTCATAAACACTCAGCCTCCCCTCTTTGAATCCAGGCAAAGAGCTGGAATGCCTGAAGTATAACTCCAAAAAGCACCTCTGCAGCTCAGGTGGTGGCCACTGCAGCACAGGGAGTGGGGACACATATTCCTGCATCAACTGGGGCACCCGTAGCCTTGTTCCTGAGTTGTATCTGCTGTCTTTTAAAAGTGAAATGTAGATTCTAACTTATTTAGAGGTCTTTAGTTGCCTAAAAATACAGCAGAATTCCTAATGCAAATCTACAACTGTAGGTAGAGTAAATAGATTCACTTCAGGTGATGCATGTACCTGCATCTTTAGATACAAAGTACTTTTGGAAATCTGGTCTCCTTGTGCTTTTGAAAACTATTCCCCAGACATCCCGACTATCAGCTTTTATCTGGTTCCTTCCAAAAACTGTGTCTGAAGAAGCTGTATCACACATCACAGAAAAAAAATTGTGCCGAAAAAGGGTTTGTTTCATAAGCTGAATTTAGTTCCCAGGAACTGTGAGTGCCTTGGAATGTATCAAGTTAAAGCAGAAGCTGTGACTGACTTCTGATTAAAACACAATTAATTCTTCAGTTGTTGCAGAACTGGGCTCCTCAAGGATCCCACCAACGTCTCCAGCTTCAACCAGCTTTGCAGTGCCAGAGCCTCTCCTCCCAGAATAAGTCCTGGGGGAGATTCCTTTCACTGCCGAGGGTTTGTAAGACTGTATCCTAGTTTTTCCTTCGCTATAGAAGCAGGCTGTGTTTCCCAGCTGTAAATGAAAAGTTCTGCTGAGCAGTTCACGGGGAGGAGGAAGAACATTGATGTTCTTACTGAGGAACAGTAGAAAAGTTATAGAGCTGTTGCAAAGCCCCTGGGGAGGATCAAGGAGGTGTGTAACTGGTGTGTGCAATCAACTGGCCATGAGGCTGAAAATAAATGGGAATGGTGAGCAGTGATGGGACATTGGTTTGCTCACCTTGAAAACTTGGGAAGTCTTGAGTGAGGTAACGTGTGTCTTTAAAAGGTGTCTCACTCATCACTGGTCTTCCCAGTGCCAGATTTGATACACAGTTCTAACTACAGGTAGTACAAAAGCTGCTGATCAATCCTGAAAATTGGTGATGAATATTAAAGCTGGAAAAAAAAAAATCCATTTTCATCCTTTTGCATCCTTTTTGAATTTGTCTCACACACTGCTAAAGGAGGTAGAAGAAAATGAATGTCACTGTCCTCTTTTTCGGTATCTCTAACAGGCAAAACCAATCAATGATCTGCAGTTTGATTATTGCTTGAGTTTTAGTTGCAGAAGTTTTCCGTTCTGAGGAATATGCAGATGTGCCTTTTGTATTTAAGGGCTAAACACGCACATACTAATGTTTAGAAGTATTCACTGCTTTGATTTTTTTTATTCCCCAAGGATTTGTGGGTATTCATTAAACAACTTCAGTACATTGAAAATAATAAGGTTTTTTTGTGATATCCGTACCCTTACAAATTTTTGTATCTTTGTTGAAGGAAAAGTGAAATTTATTTTTTTGAAGTATGGTTAAATACAGTAACGAAACAGGAAGTATGTCCTAAAGTGTGTTTGTTTTAAGTGCCTTAAGAAAGTCTATTTAAGGATCCTTCTGTAACGATGTAAATTCTAAAATAACTATTTAGTGTAACAGTTGTAAAATATGTGAGGTAGTCAATCATACCTTTGGCTTTTATACCCAGCCAGGTTACTTGCCAACATAAACAAAAGACTTGAAGGCTTATTTTTCAGACGTTTTAGACAGAATCCAGTGTGAACCTTTCACTTCATCCATAATACCCTGAATATTAATTAAGTATTTCTGAGAGGAATCAACCCAGATTGTGATTTCTAAAAAAGCACAAAGGTATCTTCCACTTCATCCATTTTTTTCTCGTATGATCATCCCTTCAAATAAATAAAATATTTCCTTTTTTTTTAAATGCAGGACATTATCTGTTGATAATTTTTTTTAAAGGTCTGCACCCAGTGCATTCTCTGTTGAGTCATAATTATGTCTGTAGACCACTGCATTGTTAAATAACAGTAAATATTCTTTGCTGCTGAATCACCCACGGGAAGGACAGATACAGCACCCGGACTGCGGGCACTGAGAGGGACAAAGTACTCCATGTTGTTAAGGATTCAAGAGAATTGTTTAGATAGTTGGCTGTCCACAGCCCTTCTCCATACTCTTAGCCCTGAAAATAGCCTCCTCAACAGAAGTGAAGAAGAGTTTATCCTTAAATGTCCGTGATCAGCTGGAAATTAACCTTGTGGGACAAGGAGTTCTGCAACGGGCTCCTTCCCAGCGACTCAGCTTCGGTAGCGTGTCAAGGACCATGAACAGGCACATTGCAACTAACCTTGAGAAACTGGCTGGCCCACTTTCCATGAGGAATGGCCAGGAATCAAAGCTGGAGAGTGTTGTTCAGCTGCCCCATCCATCTGTGTTCTTCCCTGGTCTTCCCTGCATTCTTGAGGGACTCTGTCAGGAGGCCTTTACCTCTTTGGTCTTTGCCACACAAAGATCCATCAGGAATACTGAGTTGGGTGTTTTTGGGTTTCATATGTGTGACTTTTCACGTTATAGTAAGTAATTTCTTCTGCCAAGGAGGACTCTTGGTTTCCTCACCACCTCTTGCTGTGTTGCTGCAGAGCCCAGCAGGCAGCAGAGGGAGCACAAGTTAACAGTCCCTTTTCCAGTGCCATGGGATAGCAGCACTAGCTGTGTGTAAAGCAGCAAAGAGAAATGGAAGAAAGAAAGGGAAGGGTGAAAGCTGTCTTGGTTAGTAGTTTACTGAAAGGGGATGAAAGGGCTGGAGGGAACAGGTTAAATGTCTGAGTATTAGGGAATGAGGAGCTAAATATGGTATCTTAACATGGCACGTGGCAAGAGGCCAGATCTGTTAGTTCGTAGATCTTAACCTGCTTCCAATATCTGGTTTTGAGCAGGATTAAAAACCAGGAGGGGAGGTTTTTTGGGCTCTGGTTTCAACAGCGATGGAATCTCTGAAGAGCAATTTTAGTCCTGTGGCATCCAACCCCAAATTCTCATCTTGTGAGACCTTAGGATACAAGCCACAACACTCTACAGAAAAATGTAAGCAGCTACAAAATGTATTTAGGTAATCATGGCCCTCTGGAAACGATATGTCACACTGTCAACTGATGTTCACATCAAGAAGTATGGATTTAGCTTCTACCCCTGGTTTAAAACCTGTAGCATCTCCAAGGTATAATTTCCTCATGCTCTGCATCAGACGTGTTTATGCAGTACCAGAGCTAGGACAAGTTGCTAAAATATAAGGTTTCTTAGGAATCAGCTGCATTAATGACTTTGTTATAACTGAGGATATAAATGAAAGTGACATTTATATAACAGACTTTCCAGTATAAAAGCCAAAGTCTGCTGGCTATAAACGTTCAGAAAGCTTTACCATGAAAAATTATAACAATCAGGGACTAGATGTTACATTTAGAGAAAATGTAGGGTGAGATGCGTGAATCTACTGCTTTTTTTATGCCTTTTTCCAAGTGGAATGACTTGAGCTGAAGTTAACTTTTTGCTACTGAAGAAGATTAGGTGGTTCATAGAAAAATAATTCAAACTGCTTATTTTTTAAAGCTTTTTTAATAAGAAAACTTCAAAGAAGTTCATTTTAGAGTAGAATTTGAGTAATGCAGGTAAGGTAGTTAAAAATTCCCTCACTGAAATGTAGTTTGAAAAATAAACTTTCATGGCACCTATACAAGTATTTCTATAGATCCTTATCTGTAAGAACAGCAACATAGTTCTTTTTTTAATTAAAGATCATTATAATTGCTAATGTGTGATTGTTTGGGGGCATATGTGAGTCAAACTGTGGTTTTGAGAACACAGTTTTTGAGAACACCTTAACCTTCACTGAATCCTTCGCCCTGTGCTGTAACATCTGTGCTAAATTAAAATCTAGGCCCATGTTGGAGATGCCCTATGTCCTTGCCAAGGAGAGGAGCACCTCCAAGAGGACAAATGGAAAAGCTGGGAATCATTCAGAATAACTGAGGAAAAGAATTCCATAAGGCAGTGACTGTTTTGCAGAGAAAATGATTAGCAGGTCTGGAAAGGAACAAAAATAAGAACCTTTGAAGCCAAAGCAAAGGGGCAGGAAGGGTTTTTTTTTGAGAGGGAGTTGGGGGTATTTTTGAAGACTTGGTCTCTGTGTCTAAGAGGTTCCCTTGCTAAACCTATATTGCTTTCTGATTAGTCCTGTAAGTATACTACTGGAAAACCAGTGTTTCTCACAGCCAACCTACCCTACCAAAAGAACTGTCTCCAGAAAATTGTTCCCCAAGTGCTGATGTATCCAGATAGCGGCTTTACACCATGGAGTGCTCTTCAGCTCAGGTCTTCCAAGGTAGTGTGTAGTGATTCATTCATGAAGTATATCTGTCTAGACTTGAGAACTTGGTGCAATAAATTCTTACTCGGATATTAAGAGCCTATAACAATTATATAATTGTTACTAGGGCAGGAGGTCTCAAACCGTGGTTGGTTATTACTGTCATGTCTTGTCCCACCTTCTCTGCTTGCAGACTGGTTTGGAGTGTTTAGGTCCAGCCAGTGAATCCATGTCCTTCTGCCACCTCTCACATGGGTTGTTTTCTCCTGTTTATAGGTTTCACATTGATGCTTCTATAAAGACATCTCCTCGAGGACACTGTTTGGGGCAGTGAGATCCTGCAGTCCATTTTCTTGGCTAGTGTGAGCACTGCTTCAGCGCTTCATGTTCTTAATTTTGTAAGAGAATCTCGGTTTCAACTCTCTGGTAACAGGAAATCCTTTATTCATCCTTAGGCAAGAAACTTCTTAGCTGAAATTTCTAGGCTGAAAGTGTGGAGATGGTCTGTGCTGGTTGTGGTGGTTCTGTTTCTGCTTTGGGCCATTGTTGTTCAGCTGGGTACAGAGTGTCTTCAACAACAGGAGTGCTTCGATCCACCATGGAGGGTATGATACCAAATAAATGTAAACAAACCTTATAGCCCAGATGATGTGTGCAAAATAAAACAGGGTTATGGTTTTGAAGGAGAACTATTTTTGGTGTGTCACAATTGCCTCAGTCACTTTTGCCTGCCAGATTTATGAATTTATAAACTCCCTCACTAGTTTCCCGGGAAGCAAAACCAGGAAACTGAAACTTCATTTTTCTTTCAAAAGGATATTAATGGCAAATGTTATGAGGTACTTGCTCAGCTTTGTAATAACATACATGTGCATTCATGAGATGGTCCAGACAGAACAGAGGATTAGGAATAAAGAATTTAAAACTAAATTTGAAAAGGCAGCACAGGAACTTCAGCCCCCAAAATATCCTCTGAAAGTTTGGCTTTATTTCACGCTGTCGGCCAGGATTCTCCTTACAGCACCACGATATTCATAATAAAGAAATAAATTAAATCCACCCCTTCCTGTCTGCCTCACAACACAGGGCACTGTGCATGCTCAGCACATGTGTAGTTTTGATAAAGAGACATTATCGAGCCTGAAATCATTTTAAATAAAACAAATAATGTGGCTGCCCAGCACTTCCTCTGGAAGTAGTTCCTTGCACAAATCTTCCTTAACTCTCACATGTATGGAGTTAGTATATATATCCCTCAGTAACAGCGATTCATAGAAGGAATTTTTCAGGCTGACTGTAGGGCTGTGTATTTTATATATAGGGTGTGAAGTGCAGCCACACAGGAGGGTCCTGCCTTCAGCCCAGAACTGCCAGGGCCGGGGGATCTGGCATCTTCCAGATAACCCACAGCACAGGCAGGACAGGAATCCCTGTGCTGTCCCCCCAGGGCTGTGGCTGAGGTTACCAGTCACTCTTCTTGTTTATGGGGTGGCCGACAAGCTGCAGAGGTGGTGGCTCAAAGCCATTGAATCCCCTGGCCCTGGCAGCATCCCTGGATTTTCTGAGGGCTTCTGCTGACATGGCTGTGACCCCACTGAGCAGAGGGGAGGGGGCTGTGGTACGGTCAATTCTGGGGACTCTGTCACTGGGGGGGCAGAGGGGAAGCAGGTCCAGTCTCCAGGGCTGGTTCAGGTCTGGGATGGAGGGAACTCGAGCACCAGGGGCTCCACTGCCCTCGCTCTGTGTTTACACAGCGCGTTCGAAGCTGTAAAAGGCCGATTGCTTCAGGAGCGGACGGGTCAGAGTTAGACAAGGGAGCAGTGGAAAAACAAATTCGTTGTTGTAACACCACAGAGCATAAAGCAAACGGCGGGGGGTGTGTGACCTGTGAAAGAACACGGCACCGGGTTTCTGTTCTGTTGGGTGCTTTATGGTGGACAAAGAAAGAACTGAGCAGTGTGCAGGCATTTTTTTTTTTTTTCTATTTCCACAATAAAAAGTATCTTTGTCTGGTACTTTGAGTATAGCAAGCATGCTGGTTCTAGCTTTCCCTGGTTTTGCTGGAGGGCCTGTGGGAGAAGGACTTGACAGAATACTAGCAGCTTTCTCAGCGTTTTCATTTAAGAAAAAAGAGTGTTAAGATTTTGAATAGAGGCTATTTTTTTTCATCAAGTGTTGCTGAAAATGTCTGAGTTACAGAGGTGTTAAAAAAAGACTATTAAAAAAAAGGCTTCCTTTTTGAATAATTATTTTATGATGATATGTGCAGCAGAAGGGCTTAAAGGTCAGCAGTGAGATCAGGGCCCCTTGGTTCTCAGTGCTGTGCAGACATGTCGGAAGCAAACAGCAAACCTGTATGAGAGAGGCAGATAAAAGATAGTTGGACAAAGAGGCACAGAAAGGGGAAGTGGCTCGTCCAAGGTCACGCACAGATCGGTGGCTGCGCTGGATTGAGCCATCTGTGGTAGATCTGGTCTCCTGGATCCTGTTCCCCTGTTTGATCCCCACGCTCATCTCCTCCCCATTGGCAGTTTGTGAGTGTTCAGGCAGGGCTGAGCATCCCCCGGCTGGGTCTGCAGGAGGGGATAATCTTGCACCTCTACTGGTTTCAGTGTGGCAGAGGCAAAATCCAGTGTTGGATCACAGGTTCTGACCCAGCCTAGGGCTGGAGCTCGGTCTAAACCCTGACCCCTGCCTGCTTCCCAGAGCCCTGGCCGTGGATGGCTTTCCTGGCTTTTCTGAGATAGAGCAACAATGGAAACCTTTCATTGTGCACCTAAAGACTTGGAGACAATCAATTGGTTTATATACTTTTCTAAAATCTAAGAGGCATAAAAAACAAAACACAAACCACCAGAAAGACTTATTTCACTGTAAAAGGGTCTCAATTCTGCAACTGCCCTAGGGCATGTGGGGCACTCTAAATTAACATCAAGGCACTTACGAAGCAGTGGTGCTGTTAGTTTGCCAGACAGACAGATTCTTCCAGGAGAAACAGGGTACAAAAGACCCCCATTCTATAATTGTGTCTTAGGATCTAGGCTTAACATTTTTTCGTCTAAAGAAAAAGATGGGAGAAAATATCCTTTCAAAGTGAACACTTTTAGGCCTTTTGCAGTGCAGAGACAGAGGAGAATAATCACAGTCTTGTTTTTCCTTGTAGATCGTCTCTAATAACAGCTCCTGCTATTGAGAGTATTGTGGTTTGCTAGCACTAAAATGTAAAGTTATTTTTGAGCATGAAAGCCTGAACGTCATTCTATTTTAAAAAAATGTAAAAGAAGGAGAGGAATGTTTACAGCACATTAAAACCTGTGTGACAACTTAGCAAGAACTATTTTAACAATCCTCTTATTCTCTTTCCTGTTATGAACCATAAAACGAGAATGCACTGTCAGTAACAAAGAATATTGGCATGGAGGGATGGCACACTGTGCTCCTGGAGTCAGGCTGGGTCAGGCTGAGCCTAAGCTAGGCTCAGTCCTAGCTCCCACAGTGGGAGCTGTGGCTGGTGCTGGGCTGCCCTGTGTGCTGGGGAGGGGAAGCCAGGAGCCTCCTCTCCTCTGCTGACCCCCGAGGCCAGAGAAAGGCTTGGGAGTTTCGAGCTTCTTTGCAGGAACTAACTCTAACCGGTATTTAGAAAACACAGCCTCTGCTACTACTGCCTCCCTGGGCTTTGTGACCCAGATGTAGCAAGGATTAAAGCAGAATAATGCTTTATAAAAAAGTTTGCAGTCGGGAGTAGATCGGCAGCGAATGTTGACAAATACTGAAACTAAATCTGAGAAAAGACTTGTTCCAACTTTTTTTTTTTTAATCGGCATTCCATATGTGTTATGTGGAGAGTTAGGATGTGCTGCTACTTCTGTTACATAAGAGGTTTGGTTTTTTTTAAAAAATAAAGTGCAGTGCAGAATGCATGAGGAGAGAGAAGCAGTATCAAGAAAAAAAGCTGCAAGAAAATACGAACTACTAGGTGAAAAGCTCCTACTCAGTGTGTTATTTCCATAATTCCATGAGTTCCTTAAAGTCTCTTTTAATGTTTCTGAGGAAAAGCCTCGAAGTGAAAAGAGGGAGGCAAGGGGGTTTTTTCCCTTTGGTTTAAAGGAAAGTCTTGGTTAATTCTATTAGTAGACTTCGGGCTTGTTTTTATTTAAAAACAAAACAAAAATCCCTCCCAAGTTTAGGATTTCTGTACGGAAAAATTCTTCTTCTTTGCCAGAGAGGGAAGTATCTCCTTTTCATTCTGTTTGTTTTGGAGTATCTGTAGTTAAGTGTTTTGTATTTGTTCTTTATAGAATACATTGGTGGTGCATTGATTCCTCCCTGACAAAGCTCGTTTCACTGCACTCGAATGGGATCATTCCTTCCCGTATGACAGACAAACTTGTCCTTCCACGTGATGATCCTGCTTTGCCCTCCCAGGGTTTGATTGGTAATGGCTGCATTTCCTACCTTGTTTACCTCTGAATGCTTTTTAAAGTGATTTTTGTTCTGGCCCCCACAAAGGAAACAAATGAAAAAAACCCACAGTGAATTCTTGCTCCAATTCCAATCTGTTTGCTTTGGTTTTCCTTTTTAGATTATTGTTTGGCTTTAATGTGTTTGTTTCTCCTTTAAACGGGTTTGAGATTACTCAAGGGTTCCTTGTTCAGCAGGTCAAAGGGTAATTTGGAGACTTTGAAACCGTCTCCCTTTTTATCACCAAGTTTTGTTCTTCCAAGAGTCCAAAGGATTTTCAGGATGATAGCTCCTGGAGGATGGCTCCATCTAAGGAGAGCGTGAGCAGCAGACCTGAGTCACTGCAAGAGGCTTTTTTAGGTGAAAAAGCCCCAATGATCTAAGTCTAAGTTAGAACCTTAATTAATCCTTATCTATAACTAACTATAAGACTAAGTTTAGTGGGTATTAAATACACTGAGACTGATATTCAGCTACCATACCGGGATGAAAACCCTCAGTTCTGTATTTCTAAAGCTAAAAAATATTACTAACTTCAAACCAGAGAGGTATCCATACACAAAAATATACAGTGTGTGCTATTAAAAATTGTCCTTTAACTGAAAGAGTCAATCTGTTCTGGAGTTAATCCCTGCTTTTAAAAGAGGGAAGTCACTTCCAACTGCTCAGCCGTGGCACTGTGAATTTATAGGACAGAATAATGAAGCAAGGCTCCTTAACAAAAATTCACAGCTACTTCTTATTTCTGCATAAGATTTTAATCCTCAAAGGTTCTATGCACAGGGGGAACTTCTTCTGCACCTTTCTAATATAAATTTATTCACTGTTTATATTTTCCCAGTACTTTAAATCTCTTGAGTAAAGCAGGAAGAAAAGAAAAAGTGCACCCCTAAAATCTAAATTTCTTACTAAGGTACATAAATATAATAAATTTCAAGTGAATCGCAGAGTGGAGAAGAATGCATAGATTTTTATTATTTTTTAAAAGAAAGCAGGGTGCATATATTCAGCTGTGGGGGAGTTACAGGCTTGCAGCTTCTCAGTGAAAAAAGACTAAACTGTCTTCCCCTTGAAAGTTCACCTTGACACGATGAGCAGCTCTGACCCAAACTCTTGGGAGTAGAACAGTCTCACAGGTGTGAGGACTAGGGAGAGGAGATAACCGAGATGTATAGCTACATTTTCAGGTTTGTGGTGAAGTGACCCAGAGTTTCTTGTTCCACTGATCCACTCCTTGACAGCTTTAAATCAGAGACTATTTTTCTGCTGCTATTCTTTTCGCACACGCAAGCCTCCAGCTCTCTTTTGGTTCATCCTGATAATCATAGAGAGGAATGTTACAAAGTTTACAGTCTAGGTTTTCAAGTGGAAAGAGTCTAAAGTAAATCAGAGATAAAGGTGTTGCTGTAAGAACCGTTTGCTTCATGTGTCCTCCAGGTTAATTGAGCTCGGTGTCCTTGCTGAAAACAGGCTATTTCCTACAAACAGAAACAAAGGAAATTGTACAATTAGATCACCGCTATCGCTTTTACTTGTTGAGCTACAGATTTTGTCCTCTCTGCCATGTCTCCTCAGTCATGGTAGGAGCTGGAATACAGGCTATTCCAGTGGTGAGGAAGGCTGACACCTCCTCAGAAGCTGCAGTGCCATTTCAGTGCAGTTGCTAAGGGATGCTCGAGCGAGATGTCCTCTGAGTCTTCTCCTCCAAGTGAGCACGTTGGTTTGGTCACAGCTCCACCCCCATGGTCCACAGCCAAAAGTTTACGAGGTTGTGCTCACTGTGGACAGTGAGAGCCCATTAGGAGCTGCACAACTATCCCACTGAAAACTAATTAACCATTTCTTCTTTTCTGGAAGCGTCCAAAGCGCTCAGTGCCTTCAGCTCACTAACAAATGTGAATTGTTTACACTGAGGGTGTCACCTGGAGGGTTAGGAGGAAAGCTGTGGGGGTAAGATGGGCATCTGATCTGTGTATAAAAGAATGTCCTTTAATACCCTATTTTCTAACCTTAGTTAGTTAGACTGTTATCACAGGGGCACTATGCCCAAACATATAGTTATTTTATCTTTGAATTATTTGTTCCTAAGACTGTAGGTTCTTCAGAAGTGAGTTTTAATTTTATGGTGAATTAAGGTCAGATTTGCCTTCACTTACCCTTCTGATGGCAGGAGTCTTGTGAACGTGAAGTTCTTGGAAACTGAAGTTCATTTTTACAAGATGGAAGCTAATGGAACTAGTTTCAATAAGAAACACAATTTACTCTAAAGACACATTAGCAGCATTATGTTATTTAAACAAATAAAAAAGAGTGAGAACAGCTAATGTGTTGGTATGTTCACTCTCCAAACGATGTGCTCCTAATCAGGACAGCACAGAAAAAAACTGGCAGTTCAGTGGGTTTGTGAAGTACGGGTGGTGCCTTAAGTCTTTTGTCCTTTCCTATTTCAGAAAGACAAAAAAAGCCTGTAATTGCTGATAGGTTTCACAATTTGGGAGTTCTCTTTTTGTTTTCTGTAGCTTTTGACACTTTCACACTTTAATAACACTTGTAGTACAAGGAGCTAATACTTAATTCTGTTGTAAGTAACTGGGAGCTTTGTGAATTAGCTGAGTGTGTTTTTCCTTTACAGCTACCTCATGCTTTGTTCAGCCCAGAGACAGAGGACAGGGTATGTGCAGCAGGAGGGCAGCGATTCCTGTTGAAGTTTAACCTCACAGAGCCTGTCCTGGGTTGTGTTTGGGAGAGGATGGGTGTGCACTGGTGGACCACAGCATTTACACAGCCATGGCTCCCTTGTCCATGAATGCTTGGGCATGTTTACGACTTCCATTTCTCTACTCTAAAGTCACTAACCCAGATTTTAGCCTTTTGTTTATCTCCAGCAATGATTTTTATCTTATTTGTGTGTATCCACGTTTGGGCTCCCTTCTGCCCAGTTGGGACCCAGAGGGAGGCAGAGCCTGGAGGTTGGGCAGATTTTCCCTGCTGTGTGAGGTGGCAGATACTGGCATTTCTGCATTCTCTTCATACCTGAAACCATTAAAAAAAAAGATGAGGTTTTATAATTTTCTGTCTGAATTCTGCTTTATTGACTCCTTTATGCCTTGTAAACTCCACAGTTAAAATATATTTGATTATTGAATAGTAGAGGGAAACTACACAAATAAATAAAAGACCTATAAAAGATACAAGGAATTATTGATTCTTGCTTCAGATGAATCTGGGCATTGCTGAGCCAAGTCTCTCTAAGACTTTCTAAAACTGCCTCAGCCTGAAACAACACCTGGAAACGTTGGTAAGAGTCTCTCCAGTGACTCCAGAACTCTCAGACTCTGTGTACCCCAAAGTTCTGGCATTTAAAAATAGACTGAAACTGCCAATAATTCCTCAAAGACCAAGATGTGGTTGTGATGTTCCTCGTTTCTCCTGAGGTCCACCCCTCTTTCATCAAGGGCAGCTCCACAGGTCTATTTGATGACATTAACTGTGACCTCCTAGTTGTTTGCTCTATTCACATAATTATTTTACTGTAGGTGTTTCTAAATATAGTAACTGGATGATGTAAGAAGCTGTGTTTGTGGGAACAGTGTTGTAGATAATTGAATTTTGCAAAAGAGGTTAAATAATATTTGTATAGTAAAGGACATTTCACTAATCTCAGAGGGAGGATAACAGAGAAAAAATACCTGTGTATTTTAGGGAACTGACTTACACGAGAGCAAAGCGCCAACCTTTGTTTTCCAGGTGTAGCTGATAAGTTGTATAATTTTTGTATCAAGGTTTCCAAAACATATTTTAGAAAAGGAAATGGAGATAGGACAGCTGGTAAAACCATACAGAGGAGCAAGTGTGTGCATCCAGTTGTAGTTGTATTCCACCGCTGCACACAGCATCCCCTGGTACCATGAGGCCCCCATCCCAACTGGGATGGACAGAGATGGACAGGGACAGACAGAGATGGATAGGGCTGGGACGAGCAGGGATGGACATGGCTGGGCTGGGATGGATAGATAGGGCTGGCACAGGCAGGGATGGGATGGACTGGGCAGGGATGCACAGGGACAGGGGAGGGATGGACAAGGCTGGGACGGGTGGGGAAGGACAGGGATGCACAGGGACAGGCAGGGATGGGCAGTCCCTTACGGGGCTCCACAAGCCCGGCAGATCGCGGGGTGCAAGGGAGCTGCCCCGCGCCCGGC
>VYXB01004989.1:2843405-2917539 GCA_013397135.1 Pachyramphus minor | reverse complement strand
GCCCCGGCGGGGCGGGCAGCGGGGCCTCGGGCGGGCGCGGGCAGGGGGCCGGGGATGCCGCGGCGAAGGGCCCGCGGGGAGCCCGGGAAATAAACAGGGCAGGGCAGTGACAGCGGCCGCGGGCGAGCGGAGCGCGGCAGGGCCGGACACCGCTCCCCTTTTCGCCGCGGCTCGGGGTGCCGAGGGACGTGCGGCCAGGCCGGGGAGAGGAGGAGGAAGAGGAAGGGAGGAAGTCGGGGAATCGTTTGGGGGAAACGGAGGGAGGATGTCTGTCCCGGAGGGAAGCGCGGCCGCGCTGGGGCCGGGCAGCGGCGCAGGGCCGGGCGGGCACAGCCCCGGCCCCGCAGGGCTCGTTCCCCCCGCGCTGTCGCACCAGGAATTGAGGTACCGCGCTTGGAGCGCCGGCACAGCCCGGCTCCAGGTGCGATTGCAGCCGCTCCTCCGGGTTACCTGCTCGTGTTTTTTTCACGAGATATATTTAGAAACGCAGGCTGTGGCTTCCCAAGGAAGGGAAAGGTCCAAAAATCGTTATGGGGGGAGCAAGGAAATGTTTTGTCAGGCTCGTTATTTCAGCGTATTTTGGAGTAGTGTTTTAAGATCGGACGCAGTTACGAGCCGTGGGTTGTTTTGGTCATGCCGAGGGACCGCCTGTGCACGTTCTGCAGGGCTGTAGTGTGGAGCACAGGGTAGGCCTCGCCGAGCTGACTCAGTTCTGGGGTGAAAAAACCTTCCTTGAAGGGGGAAAAAAAAATTATTATTTTTTTTGAAAGCTGTGAGTTTGGAAGTGTGCTTTCACCAGTAACCTCTTTCAAATAGTCATTTGAAGAAAGAGACTTCACATAAAGGGAGAGAGACTGGGGCTACAGCAGCACCTGCAGCACTGAGGAGCCTGCCAGGGCTCCAGCAGAAGTCTTTTAATAGGATAATTTGGACTTCAGCGCTTGGGGAATGTCTTGGACTTCCAGATTTCAGGCTGAACATTACATAGATATGTAGAAACCATTTGTCATCAGACGGGTTGCTTTCATCAGAGGCAAAATTTCAGCAAACAGATACATGATGTGCTTGCCTGGATTTTCTTTCTTTTTTTGTTTGTTGCTTTTGTTTTGTGTTTTTGTTTGTTTGTAGTTTTGGAGGCTGAAAAATAGTTTAGACACTTGTAAATAAAAATTTGTGTGTGTTTAGTGATGGCGGTAAGGTCACCTGTCTGTGTGTGTGTGTTTTAAAGTGGTAGTTCAGCTGTTACAGTTTCTGTCATGATTTGTGGATAGTCTGTAACACAGACTCACTGGTAAAAAAATAAATATACCAGTTCCCGTCCCTATTATTATGTTTTGTTTCCTTTATAAGACACATGAAATAGAAAGCCAAGCACCTTGAAAGTATTCTTAATCTTTTCAAATCGTATTCAAGTAGCAACAAAGAAGAGCTGCTGAATATTCTAGCGGGTTTATGCTGCTCCTTGTAGGCCCCACTGCTGTACACGTGCTTGTCCTGCTGCCACGAGCAGCCTCACTGAAATTAATGGAACTCTCCTTGGTGGTGAAGTTAAATGTGTGTGTAATTGTTGGTAAGAATATGGCCTTAACGAGCAGCCAAATATAGAAATAGAGTTATGTAGATGTAATACTTCATTTTGGTTCCCTGGTGTTGTATCTGATCCAGAGAACCCAGGTGTGTCAATACCAAACCGTATGTGTTTATAGCAAATGCAACAACTATCCAGCCCTGTTCTTGGCCTAAGTGAAGTAAAGATTTTGGCTTCCAGTGCTTATAAATATAACATATAAATATAAGAATCACGGCTGAAATTTAGTTGTTAATTATTTTTAAATGGAAATATGACTATAGCAGGTACTGCTGTTCCTGAGTAAGTTTTAGTTGTGAAGAGGACCCACTCTCTCTATCTTAACCCAAGACACTAATTTTTGATGAGTTTTGCCACGTGTGTTTATTGCCTCATGCAGTCTGTCTGAAGTGACAGAGGGTGTAGTTTAGGGGAGAAGTGGGGCTTGCATAAAGAGTTGTAGATAAAAACTGCTCTCTAAATGCTCAGAAAACATCACTGAGCAAGGAGAGGAAAAAGGAGTGAGGCTCTGGGATTAAAGTGGCAAAACATGCAAGCAGGTTTTATGGAGAGCAGAGCAGGACTGTTGGGAATTCACGGGGGAGAAGGAAAGGAAGGGAGAAAGCAGAGCGGGGAAACGTGCTTGTCAAAAAATGAACTTTGAAATATAACTGCTAAAATACAGTTTTGAACATGAGGCTCAAAATGGAGGCTTGTGCTGTCAGTGTGTGCTAGCAGAGGCCTGACATCCTATAAATACAAACTGTACCTCCCTGCCTGTTCTGCCACAGATGTACGGTTCCTGTTGTTGAGACACAGGCTAATGAGAGGAGTAAATGAGTAGCCAGGAGATGCTAAGGGGGAAATCTTTCTAAATTTTGCCAGGTTGTGCTACTACTCTTGCAAAAATGTGTTTGCTTTATACAGAAAGCTGCCGATCTGGCAGCGTGGAGCAGCTCAATTAAATGCTGCTGTTGGAGTTGTTCAGCGTGCATGGAAAAACGGGTACTATAGGCAGATGGGCTGCCCTGTGCACTGGCATCCGAGCAGCTCAGCAGAAATAGCATCCATCCACTTATGGAAACTGGAGTAAAGTGGAGTGGGGGTTTCTGTACTGCAGGTATATGGGGGCAGCAGGGGAGAGCTGCGGCGGGGGGGCTCTTTGGAGCAGGCAGCCACAGAAGGTGGTCTTTGCGTCTCGTTGTGCTATAGGGTTGATTTTGGAACATGTAGAGAGGGTGGGAGGTTGCTTACAAGACACAAATAGGAGAAGGAGGTTTTTGTAGCATTGTGGGTGGAGGCTGAAAGGGATGCCTTCCTTTTTCAGGCGTGAGTATCCACGTATTTTACTTCTTGTGATTTAAGTTGCAGTCTTTGACTGCGTGATGATAAACCACAGCCAAACTTAAATTAATTAAAGGATCTCACAAAAATGCTTGGGTTTAATAGGGACTTCAGTCAGTCTTTCCCTCCGTCAGATAGTAGTGACAAGGCAACCAGATTGTGACGTACCCTGTTTTCTTCTCTATAAAATGTCGAAGTTGTCCTTTTTCTTTCCAAATACTGCAATCTGCTTTTAACGTTGACACTGGAAAAACGGACAGTGAAATGATCCAAGATTCAGATCTGACACATGACTTGAGCTGGGCATTTATTTTTAGCTACAACTGAAGTTTCCAGTGGCAATTATTTCTTTCACTTTTCACTCTTGCACTGAGAAAACCAACTTTCTCGATTTTACCGTGAAGAAAAAAATTTTGGTGTGTCCCTTAATCACTCATGCTTCCTTCTGAAATTGATTTACTTTCATTTTCTAGGTGCTGGTGAATCCGGTAAAAGCACAATAGTCAAACAGATGAGGATCTTGCACGTGAATGGATTTAATGCTGAGTAAGTGCATTTGCTTTTTCACTTTACAACGTACCTTCCGCCTGTGCACTGCACAGTCAGTGCTGCTGGTTTATAGCCTGGTGTGTTTTCTTCTTGCTGCTGTTTCACTCTCTCTAGAATTTGGATGTGCATCTCTAAATCACATTAATAGACATTCAGTTGAAGAAGTCAGGCACCAATCTTAAGTGAGATCCAGTAGTATAAAATTACTTATATCAAGGCATAGCTTAAGTTTTGCGTGTTTGTTAACTGCAGTTCCTTTCACAACATGGCTGACACTGATTTGCCTCAGCTATAGCACATTGATTCACATTGCTGAAAACAGGCCTTGTGTCAGTGTACAAAATAAGTGCAATTTTCTTTACGTAGAATAAGTAAGGCTTTAGTTTCCGTCTCCTCACAAAACGAAACCATACTATAAATTTTGGGGAATCTGTTGCATTTGCTTGTCTAGATGTTTGTGTTAAATTATGTTTCTAAAAGCTTTTATTTTTTACACTTAGTATGTGTTCAGTTATTTGATAGTTGTGAGGAGGAGAATGGCATTAAGATAGGAAAAATGGATTATCTGGTTTTTTTCATCTGAGAAGTTTGCTAACTTTTTGTCTAACCTTGCTAGACAGTAAGAAGAGATTCTTCTGCATGTTAGCTTATGCCTGCAAGCATCTGTGTGTGTATCCCAAAACCTGCTAAATTAATTCTAATTGAATGAAAGTGTTGAAATGTCAAATTTCTCTGTGTTTAATTTAAATTTTTGTTTGTTTGTTTTTAGATTGTATTTCTGGTTTTGTCTTGCTTGTTGTCAAAGATAGCAGTTTGTATTGTCATCCTGTAGCTTTTAGTGGTATCATCTATTTTATTAATCCTGCCTTTTTGGGAAGATAAAGCTTTCACTACTCTTCCAGTAGTTAATTATTGAGTAAGAATGTCTGAGCTTTAAAAGTTTAGCCGAGGAGCCTGGACAGACTTCTTCCCAATCACCAAATGCTGGTTCAGGATAAGGTACACAGTCTTTTGAATGAAAGTTCAGACTGATTCATAATAAATTACATTCTGTGCTACATGTTTTAAGCTCCTCTTCTAGGGGATATTTTCTTTTTTCCAAATAACTTTCCCATAAGTACCTAGTCCTGCATCCCGTTACTGCTGAGTTGTCTCTGTCATTTTGGCTGCTCTTGTTATTCAAGACCTCCTAAAAGACTTGTGTGACTTAAAAGATTTGCGTGAGTTGACTTGGATGTAGCAGCTCTCAACCTTGGGTGCTAAGCAAAAAGTGCAAGTGGAGGACCCCTGGTGCGTTTGAGAACATCAGTCTGTTTAACTAACACAGAATTTGAAGTTCTCTAAGCAAACTGATGCTCTTAAAGAGATAATGATGCTGGGTAATGAACGGTGTGTTACGTGGATAGATAACCTGCTCAACCCTGCAAGCTGCAAGCCCAAATTTGTGTGAACCTGGGAGCCCGGAGACCCCTCAGACAAAGCCTGCAGAGCTGGAGAGGGGCTGGGACACGCTGGGATTCGCAGCAGTGCCGCGTTCCTCGAGCGTCCCACTGTGCGTGGTGGGTTTGGGCAGAGCTGAGTGTGCAGCTGGAATCCAGGGCAACATGGCAAATTTGGCCTCAGGAGGCTCTGCTGGCTTCTGCCTTCTCATAGCAAGGGATTTGGATTACGGAGCAGCCCTGTGCCAGCACAGCCCTGCTGCCAATCACAGAGCGTATCCCAGTGCGGGAGCCACGCGGGAATTGCAGGGAAGGTCCCTGCAGCTCAGGATCCATGGATTGTCCACCCACCCATGGCATTCGGTCTTGCAGTGAGTCCCTTGTGCTTGTCCTTTTGTGGGTCCTATGTACTGGAACGCTGAGGTGCATAAAAAAATCAAAGTGGTGTATTTAAAATGTACAAGAATTAAGTCATAATACATCATTTTAGGTTTCTATTGCCAAAAACAATCAGTAGATCATAACATACACTTTACAGGGGGGAAAAGGCTCTTTTCCAGTGTTCTAAAATGTACAAGAAATAAGTTATAATGCATCATTTTAGGTTTCTATTGCCAAAAACAATCAGTAGATCATAACATACACTTTACAGGGGGGAGAAGGCTGTTTTCCAGTGTTTTGAAATTTTTGCAAGTTACACACATGTCCTTAAGTAACTTCTATTTTCTTCCAAGTAACTGACTGCTCCCTATGTTGGCCTGCTTTCCCTGTTACCCGTTTTGTTGGATTCATTCCCTTTTTATCCTGCTTACCTTGTGGAAAAATGATGTGGGATTCAGCTAATGAGAGAGATAGCAAGGAGTTTTTTTGGAAGGGTAGGAAAAGTAAAGCATTACTTCTCTTGATGTCTTGACCAGTCTTTCTGGAGCATAAATATGTTTGCCTGCCACACCACAGCTGATGCCATGAATAACAGCAGAGTGCTGGTGAAATCTGTACTGTGCTGGAGATGTGGAGACTTTTTTTAATGTTGGTGTAATGGACATAACTGTAGTTTTGAATTATTCCTGTTGGAGCAGCTTATTGGTGTGCTGAGAGAAATCCGGTTTAAAGACCTGTCTAAAACTTGTTTGCCTTTGGTTTGGTTGTCCTGTGACAATTGTTTGTGGCAGAAAGAGGATACCTGTTGGGTATCAGAAGATTTTTATATAGTGTTACTCAAATGCTCTTCTTTCAGATGACTAGGCAGGATACCCAGTGCTAAAAATGCTGGCCTACTTCAGTGGGTGTGAGGGGATTTTACTTATTTTGCTTTTAGGATTCTACCTCTAAATAGTTGAAGGGACAGTTGTTGTGTGCATTTAGGTGAATTGTTGTAGAATTTAACAAGGTGAAATCTATGGAGTCTACAAAACTAGAAGAATTTCCTCTGGGACTCCAATCCTCAATCCCTTTAGCTAATTAATTATTTGAGGAACTGTATGGAATCAAGTGTTCCAGGTAATTAATGCGCTGAATAGTTAAAGCTAAATTGAATGTGAAGGTGGTTAAAGTTCTAGGCAAGTTAACTACAGCAAAGACTGTTCAGTTTTTTTCTGTGTTCCTTTTATGATCTGTAGTTGAGTTAAAAACAGAAATGTATTTCTTTTTTTTCTGCCCCTGTTGTGAAGGTGGCGTGTGGGAAGCAGAGTAGAATAGTGGAGGGGCAAGGCATGCTCTGCAGCACAGGCTTTTCTGGATGGAGTGTTTTGGAAGGGCTTAATTCCCCTTCTGGCTCCTGCAGAATGGCTTCAGGTGGCCATGCTATCCTCTGACCTCTTCCTACAGCAATTCCATAAACAGTGGCAGTGCGGCTTCCCTGCTGTATTCTTCCAGTGTTCGTCATCTTTAATGTGGAAGATCTGCCTTTTAAGCATAGTGAAGACACTGTATCAACCTAATTTTCTGCTCTTTGCACGACAGCCAACAACAGAGGCCCTTCTGATGTAGAAAGGGTTTAAATTTGGCTTTTAATAGCAGGAAGCCTGTGACTTCCCTTCCTTTCCTTTCCTCCCTCCTCTACACTTCAGCTGTCTTTTCACGAGGCTGTTCCAGAAGAGTAGTCTGTGCTATTGCATGCAGTGTTTTGTGAGTGTCCACTGATAAAGGGGAGTTTAAACCCTTTCTTTTTGGCTGTTCAGATGGCAGTCTGATGAGCAGGAAAGGACTAAAAACGGGAAAGGGAGCAAAGGAGTAGTAAGGAATATAGTTGGAAGAATTAAGTGTGTTGCTCAGGCTGAAGAGGAAAAAACACAGAAAAGAGTTGGTATCTCGAGGCACGACTTCTCTGCTTCTGTGATGGCTTTTCACTTACTTTCAGTTTTTTTCAGTCATCTTTCCCCTCAGTGATCACTGTGGCTTTGGCTGAGGGACCCTGAGGAGAGGGTCATTGTCATGCACAGACTTTAGAAAGTGGGAATTGGCACAGCTGATAGACGATTCTGAAGTGTCATGGGAAAAACTGGGACAAGCAGAAATACTTAAATAGAAATAAATGGTTGAAATGTGACTTACGAAATCCACTACAAAGACTGACAAATATGGGGAATGTGCCTTTGTGATTAGTAAGTTTGGGTAATATTTAGGATTCAGGAAGTCTTGAAGTTATAGGGAATTTCAGGTAATGCTTCTCAGCCTCAATTTCCCAAACAATGTTGTATAACGTTGACACTTTCTTAAATGAGTATGTTGAAGTGTTGAATAGGAGCTTGTGTATTTTTCAGATCTGTTGATGATGAAGGCAGAAGCAGAGATGAATAGCTTTATTTTCAGGACTTAGATGATAAGTGTATTTGCATTTCTCTTGTGCTTTTAAAAATTACTTTCTCTTGGTGGGAAAGTTAGAAAGGCAAGTCACCCTCTCACAGGTTTCGAACCTAGATTTAGTAGTTTGTGAGGAAGGAAAAGTAGGCATTGATGGTTTCTAATCTTTTCTTCATACATGTTGAACTGCACTACCATCACTACTTCGCACAAACCAGTAAATTATATTATATGGACACTTTTGTCAGTGTTAGTCTCTCTTGTGACTGAAATTACTTTGGTCTTGGTAACTTTACTCTTCTGTTGTCTAATGTGGTGTTTTTTCTCACTTTGGTGATGTGATTTTATGAAAGGGAAGTTAATGTTATGAGTGAGGAAAAAGTGTAATATTTATAACTGAGTCTTCTAAAATAATGAATTCCCTCCTAATGGCTCATATTAGTTTGTGTGCACAAACATTACGACTCCATTCTCTTTACATTTGTGGACCAATCCCTGTGTTCTAGAATGGTCCCATCAGTTCCTTGCCAAGAAACAAACAGACCTTATTGTGTTTTACTTGACTGGCAACAAAAGTAATTTTTCTCTGGTATTTGAGTAACATTGAAAATTGGAGGGGAGGGGGAAGGTTTGGAGAGTGTGATTTCCCTCCCCCCACTTTCTTTCCATCACAGTGTCTATTAGAGGTTTCTGCACATTTGAGGCAGAGAGCATTTTTTTTCTCAGCTCCTGTTCCGGGGCACAGATGAGGTGTCACTGTGCTGGAAAATTTGTGTGTACGTGTCTGTTCAAGACTATGAAAACTTCCATTCCAGCTGAACAACTAGTTGTGGGTTTTGATCAAAATTTGTGCCACAGAACATAAAGAGAAGGTGTGGCTGAAGAAGGGAGTGGGATTTGTATTTCAGTCAATTTTAAGTCTTGTCCTAAGAACTGATACAGTTGTGTAATTGAGTTTTGTCTAAAGACAAAAATATGCCAACAGTAAATAAATACTGTGAATAAGAACTGACCACTCCATACAGCTTGTAAAACTTAATGCAAAATGTTTATGCATGTTAAATAAGGCTTCCATCAACTTGGAAAAAATGGGAGGTAATATCTGATGATGTTAAACCACCAAAGCAAGAAAGAAATTCCTTAATTGTTAGGATGCTTAATGTACTGTTTATGTGCTTGAAATTTTCTTTTCTTTGGAAATACTTTTATTTGTACAAAGGGGAAGAGTCTTTTTTGTGAAAGAGTAAATATGAACTCAATGGAGCAGCATAAATGTTAATGTTAAAAAAAATTAGGAAAAAAACTTTGAAGTTTTGTGGGTTTTTTCAAGTTCATTGTGGGGTCTTGCCCTATGAGATAAGACATTGTCCATTAGGATCATGTGCAAATGGTTTGTATTTAGACCTCCTACTCAGGTGTGATTTTTTTTTTTTTTTTTTTTTAAATATTGTAATGTGAGTTTTCAGGAAATTCTGATATTTATAAATTCCTACACTGGGCCTAATTTGGCAAAAACTGTTAGCACACCGTGGGGTTGAATATTCTAATAGTCAATGGAGTAACTCTTTTTACCTTGCTCAGAGGATTTCTGAAACAAGCCATTAAAATATTTCCACGTGCAAGTGAAGTGAATTTTTTTTTTTTTCAGGGTAAAATTTGGTGTTATTGAGGTTCTTGAAAATATTACAGGAAAGCAAGATATGAAGGAGTCTTAAATTTTAAAAAGCTAGTTGTTTTTATCTGGTGTTAGACGGTCGTGGTAGGCTCAGACTAACCATCAGTGGAGGGATGACAGCACAGTATTGAAAGCAAGCATTGACTTCCACTTTTACATTATGCTTTATTTTCAAATGCCTGGTTTGTGTTTTTGCTTTTTCAAGAAGCTGTTACTTAGGTAAAAGAAGGCAAGGGGGAATTGAACATAAAAATTTCTTCATTTTGATAATTTCACGGGAAACGTGGTGTTGCTTGTAGCAAAATGCATTTACTGGTTGGGAAATGTTCAATTCTCCTAGAAAAGCAGTATTTAGACTTCCAGTTTTATGTTGTTATATGTTGAGAGCTCTCTGTCCTCTGAATTACTGTTCCTGGCCTTGCAACTTGACATTTGTGTTTCAGTTAAATATTTCAGTTTTCTGATTTTGGGGAAAGAAAAAAACCAACAAACCACCAACAAAAAACCCAGTAGTAAACTCATCCCTTAAGCTAAATTTGCATATGTTGCAGACATGACTTGGCATGTAAAGGGGACTGGCCAAAAATATGGCAGTAGTTTTATTTGTTTTGAGGTTTAAATTTCACAAAAGCTTTTTAAGTATGCAGCTATCAACCTCGTAGGAAGCTTTATAGTTAGAGTTGTAGAGAGCTTGGAGAGCAATAACTATGAATAGCAGAATAAGCATGAGTGATGTAATCTGAGAAGCCAAAGAGAGACAGAAGAGAGTTTAAGACTTAACTGTGTGGAAAACATTGTGAATGGGTCTGGGAGGATTTTGACTTTTGATGGTAGATGTGGGATTTTACCCATTAGTTTTGGTAAAATCAAACAAATGAAAATGCATGCCATTTTACAAAATTTCCACATTTCCTTTTACTTTCCCAAACCAGAAAATAAACTGTTTAGTGGGTATCTGGGCTGATGGAGTCTGGTTTCTGTGACTTGTTCTGTCTTAGGGATCTTTTCTTCAAGTCCCTCCCAGTCCCCTGCAGCATCTGCAGCTCGTCTGGGGGACCTGGAGCCTTCCGGGATCTCCTGTTTCCTCCAGTCCTTGTTCTTGTCCATGGCCCTGATGTTCCCTGCAACACTGAACTCCTAAATATTCCTGCATCGTTCTGCCCCTTATTTTCCTTTTTCTCCTTTTCCTGCTACCTGGACAGAGTCAGCTGGTGTAGATCTACATGAACTCTTCCTGCTTTCCATCACTGGAGCACTAATTTTATTCTCTCTTTTACTCAGCCTCTGATTTTCATTTCTGGAAATTAATTTCTGCAATAAAAAAACCCAACCCTTCATCAATTTTGGTCGGACAACAGTATCTGAGATAGAGTGAGACACAGAAAAGAGCCAAAAAAAAGTCTTACTCTTTCTCAATTCGCTCCTAATATTGTTTAAAATGTTTTTTCTCAGCTCTCATTTCTTTCAAGTTAATGGAAGTTATATATAACTTGCATAAACAGTTTCCACAAACTTTTACTCTGCACATTCATGAGTTAAAGTAGAAGTGGTGTGTTTTTCTCCATTTTCTTATCTTAAGCAAACATCCACTAGTATAAGCCAATGTATCATATTCTATTTAACTTATTTAATAAATAACAACATATATTAAATACTGCAAAAAAACTTTAGATACTTAAAAATATAGCTCTCTATGGAGAATATTAAATATATATCTATATCCCACACTTCAGTGTCCTTTCTGATAAAAATGCAGTGTGTTTTTTCAGGTTTTCACCAAGTCTTCTCAATAATTAGATGTGCAGAGTGGTTACCTTTTCTCTTGCCAGTGTTACAGAAACTGTACTATGTGAAGAATTTTCCTCTGTAGTATCTTCCTGTATTTCTTATTTCCCATATATTTTGGAGGGGCAAACTGGGCAGTACTCTGATTTTTTCCCAGTTAAAAAATGTTTTTACTAATTTATCCAGATGGACTTCTGAATTACTTTATATATGAAGAGAATGCTGCTTATCATCTTAAGCTCATGGAAGTTACCTTTTTGGTATTAAAACTATACCTTCACATCATTGCAATTCCTGAAGATTCTTCCTCTTACTTCACGACAAAGCTTCATTTTACCTGTTGCCAGTCATTCCATTAAACCTCATATTTTGGTCCTCTAAGTTAACACTATTAATAAATATTAATATTTTAATTAATTTTAAAAGTATTATTAATAAATATCGGTGCCTTTCTCTGCTCCATCAAGCAATCTAGATATGAGTGTGGTCTCCCTGTTTCTAAGGTTGCTGAGCTCCTGTGTTGTTCTCCTGGGCTGGGGGAGCAGGTTTTGGGGTTCTGAGGCATTTTTTTGGAAGAGAAAACACTGCTTTTGTTCCAGTTTCCTGAGCATCTCCTAGATGAAAGCAGGCAGAGCTGATGCTTTGAAGTATAATCCAGCAGGCAAATCTCTCTCTGTCTCTTTATTTTTAGATATATCATGTGTTTGTATATTGGGGTTGCCCAGGTCCCATCTCTGATGAAGGGCTGAGGTGCAGAACTTGTTCAGCTTGATCCTGGTCATTCAAAGCTTTCAAGTTGAAATGAAGGAAATGCCACTGATGAGGGGTTTTTTTTTAATATAACTTCAATCCTGATGTCAAAAATAATATGCCCTGCATTTTACTTGGGCAGTTGAAGCTTGAGTTAATAGTAAATGCAATTATTTAGGATACAGTGGAAATGATACATTAAAAATACATTTTTAATAGTTATTTCTACAGCTGTAAATGTGCAGTTAATTAAAATTACTTGTTTACTACTGAGCTTGCTTACTCAGAAACAGCAAAACATCGAGGTGTGTTTTTGACCACTAAGAGGCAAAACTGTCCACTTTTGGAGAAATGTAGTAGTGGAATATCTTAATAGGATGTTTTGTTTTAAGGCGCTCGTATTATAAGAGTTCAGAAAAGCCTGTGACCTTCTCTCGGCTACCTGTTGCTGACTGTATTCTCCACAGGGCCATTTAATAAGTCATTGTGTTCGCTTCTCTTTTTATTTAAGGCACCAGAAAATAATTATCCCTCCCAGCTGCAGCCTCGCCGCCTCCCAGGAGTGGTGTGTGAGCTAATGGAGCAGGCAGAGGTGTGCAGGGTTTCCTTCAGAGGTTTGGTATAGTCCCAGGAGACCTTACATTTACCCTGAATGGGCACCTTCCCAGCTTGCTGGAGGATTTACCTCTGCCTCCTTCATCACTGTGATTTCAGTACTCTCTTCTTGTCTCTAGGTCTGTGTGCATACACAGGCTTTTGTTTCCTTCAAGTTAAGGCATTTTTATTCTGTTTGACAGTACAGTCAATATGTAGGAAATATAAATGTAATGCATATAAATATAGATGTAATATAAATGCTCATATAAATTTAAATATGTAATATAAATGCTCATATTAATTAAAAAAATGTTGCAAGGCAGTGGGTGCCTGAAGTAAATTTCTTCCTTAAGTCTGTAATAACAAAGGATGCTTTGCTGATATCTTGCTTGATTTTTATTTATTTTTTTAATATAGATAAAAATCTGTAGTGGGACACTTAGCATGGTAACTTCAGAAAACTATGTGTAATGCCTGTTTTAAGTTAAAATAAATATTCTAGCTAAATTTGGTTTAATGTGGCATTACCATGGAAAAATTAAACTAGTTGGTTTCATGAATTTTAATTGAATTGCATAACAGTGATTGGCATAGCTTCACGTATTTTGTGTTGCTGGTTAAGACTGATTGAGATAAATATGAAAACTTACAGCTGTAATAACTCTTTAATAATCAAAAGATAGTTATCACAAGAACATTTGCTGAAAAGATCTTATTGAATATCATTAGTTCTTTTGGGTTCCTGAAATGAGACTGTAATAACAGCTCTGCATTATTCATGAAAAAACCCCTATAAGTACAATGCAAAGCTGAGGAAAATTATTTTTTTCTTTAAATGAGAGAGAAAATAGGAAGGAGAAAGGCTCAATTAAGTACTCAGGATTCCCGGGAAAGCTGGAAACACTCAGCCCTGATCTGCTCCACAAGCCCCAAGTCCACGTGCGGCTCAGGCAGAGCTGCTCTGGTTCTCCTGTGCTGCACTTTCTGCACTTTTACATATTTAACAAAACAGTTGCAGACCTCAGTGTCAGTAAAAAATTAAGTTTTCTAGTACTTTGTTTCAATGTATTTTGCAGCAGGCACGTTATACAACTTCCTGGGAAATTTGCTTTATGGGGTTGTTTAGGGTTTTTAGTTGTGAAGTTTCTGTGGTGTGGGAAGTTACTGGATTTTCAGTGCTGGGTTTTGAAGCAGACTAAAATAGATGCCTGGAGATTTGATGCAACCATTTACTTTTGCTATGTCAAAATGATTAAGGTTGTTTCAAAATAGTTACTCCTAAGAACACATTCTGCTTATGCTGAGCATTGAAGATAAAAACATGTTCCATAACTTACACATAGAACTCCTAAAAATCTGAATTGTAACTGTTTTGCCTGTTAGTTTTTTGAGTTGGAATTGTGTCACTGGATTTAAATGTCTCCAAACTCTTAGGAGCTTGGGATGCTCCGTGCTGTCTCTGTGTTTTGCTTTCACTTAATTGGACAGTCTTCACTTTATGTAATTGTATCTTATGCAATCATATGTTTACTTTCCTAATGTTAATCATCGAAGAACTTCATAGCATTGTTACCTCAGTATCTTTTTGACACCACTGGAAAATAAGGGGCAAGAAATAAGTAAAAAAGACTGCACATTTCTGCACATTTTGGTCATTCATAGGGAGTCAGAAAAACCACTTTGGAGTCATGCAGGCAGTACTGTATAGATTTTCTCCTCATAGGTTTATTCAGAATGAATAGATTTTTAAAATATACTTTTCTCTGGGATTAACTGGAATCAGCCAAGACCTCTGTTTGCTTAATTGAAATTAATAGATTACATTCTGATAATTTCATGCAATATAAAAGCAGTAATTTTTTTTCACTTAATTTTTAATAGTATTGTGTGGACATAGATTGTTTTACTGTATGCAAAAGGTAAAATTATACATAGTTATGTAGAGAAAGCAGAAACATTCTTTATGTTTTATTCCTTACCAAAGAAAGCACGTTTCCATCCTGTATAATGCTGCAAAGAGAAAAGGAGGCTTAGTATTTGTTAGAAGGGCAAATATCAGGATCATGGATATTTTCAATAAATAATAGACAAGAATCCCAAAGGATTTCCTGTGAGAAACTATGGAAAATGCCAATGTTAATTTATTTATAATTCTTAGAAAAAGGGGGGAAATTCTATTGCTTGAGGTTAGAGATTGCCCAGATGTTTGACATCAAATATGAGCATTTTCATTTATTATTATTCCTTACTCTGGTTTCTTGCAATAAGGGTCTATAGGAAGAAGATCCTTAAAGTTTTCATCTTAGCTTCACCTAATAGTGAGATCTCACTGAAGGAACCTGTGCTTTTTGGAAATATTAGAGAATCTGATTGATAAAATCAACTGTTTTGGTATTTGATGTAATATCACATTATATTTTGATTTTAAATACTGTCTTGTGTGGCATTAACAGTGTCTGTGTTACAGGAATGTAGAAGCTGCTTGTCTTACAGACCTCTTGGTGCAGGGGTTAACAGAGGCAAGGAGTGGGACCCCTCTGGAAAGCCTCCAGGGATCCAGTCACACAAAATCATTCCTTGGATTGCTGGCCCAGTCCTGCCTGAAACTCATCTCTTCAGGCTGGCTGTGTAGTCATTGCTGGGAGGGTCAGGTTATTTTTTCGGGGTGATCTGAATAATGTGTTTAAGTTGTACTTTAGAAATTTCTTTTAATGTGAGGCAGTCCTGCAGGAGTCAGAATGTAGATTGTATCTGTAAAATTGGGAAAGGACTTGAAAGCCAATTAGTTAATTACCCTAGTCTGGTTTGGGATTTTTTTGTGGCAAAAAGGCAAATGCAGCCTTGCATGCCTAAAAAAAGGGAAAGTGAAACATAAGTAATAAAGGGGACTTCCAACACTGATAAGAGTGTTATTAAAATAGTATATTCCATGTTGGTGTCTCCACTTCATGAAGGGTGTGGAATTATGGATAGAACTTAAAAGGAATGTCATAGAAGTTGTCCAGGGTTCAGAAGTGGGGTGTCCAGACATGATTTCATGGTAGTGCTCTGCAAGAAGGGTACCTAAAAATGAAGGCAAGGGTGAGATTGACTTCTTAGCATTAGAGATATTTTAACTGAAATAATTTGTTGGGGATGAGGGAGCCTCATTTAAGCAATCTGAGGGAGATACAGGGTTTTTTAAAAATACCTTTCAATCCAATCTGAAGATTCAACTTTCCTGATGCTCAGGGTGGCCACTGTGGCCTTGGGAAGCACGAAACCTGTGCATGTGTTGGAATTACCCACTGCCTGTGCAGCTGTGGGCTTCTAATCCTGCTTTTAGTGCCCTGAACATTATTATGGTCTGTGCAATTCTGTGTTGGTATGTGAAGCCTTGAAACCTTTCAGTCCTGTGTCTGCTTGCAGGCATCACAGAGCGGGGGGAGCATGGGGGTTGACTTTCAGTTTTGGCTTTTTCCCTTCAGGTAACTTGCTACTTGTGTTTTGTCACTGTTTTCACTTCCTTCCGAAGCATCAAAGATTGGGCAGGGTCTCAGGTGATGTTAGAAGATCCTCTTTTGTGCCAGACTGGTTGATTCCTGATCACGTGATGTAGATAAAGTTGGTTGAAGAGCTTGAGATGAGAAAGAAACTCTCACTAGGAACTGCTAGGCATGTTTCCATCTTCTGCTGCACAAGACTCTCTTGACCTCCAGTTATTAGGACAGACTTCTTGTAAGCAGTTCTCTGCCATTGCAGGAGTCTTGGATGCTCAATCTCATCTAGTTTCAAATTGTGACCTTCAGGAATAATTGTTTTATTTGACATTTCATCTTGATACTAAAGTCTATGGACAGGCACAGTGGCTTATGGTGCCCTGAAAGGCAGATTGAAGTATTCTGCTGTACTCTCTGCCCTAAGAGTCTTGAAAATATGTACTAAATATTTGTGTTACCTGACTCTTCCTTGCTGTTAGCAAACTGCTTACCCAGGTAAAAGCTCTGACTCTGAAGTCTGCTCTGTGGAGGCAGACATGTAGGTGCCTGAGGAGGTGCTGGCTGGACTTAATGCTGCTCTGTGATTATGGATGTCTGTATTTGGAAAGAATTAGCAAAATTTCACCTTAGTGTGGATAATTCCGATTGGTATAGTTTTGAGTGCATTAGTATCTCTTAATGAAACCAAATATAGTTCTCTTCAATTCCATTCATTCTGGACCTTATCTCTCTTTCCGATATGTCTCACTGGTTGCTGAGCAACCTCAACAGTAGTTCTGCACATCCAGCAGCATTTAAAAAAAAAAAAAGTGAGTAGTTGTTGCTGAAAATAAGATGCCTTCTGATGACATGAATGAAGAGAGTTACGAGAGAAGGAAATGGGGAGTGGCGACTTTGGAGCTGATGTTCTGAAAAAGCCAATAGTACTTAACACTTAAGTAGCGCTTTTTATTTTCCAAGCACTAATCAAGCAATCTTAAGATTATTAAATAAAGACTATTTTTTTCCCTTTCAGCTAGTGAAGCACAATTATGTTTATGCTTCAAAGAGGAGAGGGCAGGATTCAGTCCCAAGAGTGCAGGAGTTAGTTTAGTATATGTATTTCTTTCTCTGACCTGTATTGACTCCCCCTGTTTCTGGTTGAATGGCAGATTAACTGGAGGGGTTTGGAAGATTTTTCTTTGTCTGTTTGCTGATCCATAGCCAGAACTATCTATTCATTTCATGCAGATGCACCTGCAGTGTGTTCAGTTTCATTAAAATATTTATCACCTGGAAGCCCTTCCAGATTAGAAGTTTGATAGTTTGTGTGTAGGTCCTTTATTACTCGATAATGCTGTAATGCTTCTAAAGCAATAGATAGAGCTTATTTTTGTATTCTGTCTCCTGTGGGAAATGTGATCTGAGCAGCAAACAAACTACCACAGAAAAGGATATAATGATGCAAATGAAAGCTGATTTGGGAAAATTATTCTGGTTTTAGATTGTTACATTTCTATAATAGCTTCATTTCTGTTGAAAAAGAAAATTCTATATTATGTGTAGACTAAAGCAACATTATTGTGGACACACTGAAGTTAGAAAGTATGTGAATTAAGATTAAAATGAACTCAAATTAAGGCAGTCTAGGACACCATTGCCACCGATATGGAAAGATAGTTTTAAATTCTGTAACTAACTCCTAAAAAGTAGTAATCAATTTTAATGCATTTTGTTTTAAAGCAGGTTCTGACACCGTAAACACTCACTTTCCCTTGGTCACAGCCTGCCTGGAATTACCAAGTTGTGTGCCATAAAGAGTTAGCGGAGATTTAAGCTATCCCACAAGTTCTAATTTGGAGAATTTTTGGCCCCAGTTTAATCTTCCTCTTTGCACTGATTTTTTTCCTGAAGGGGGTGGTTTTAAAAACATGCTTGTTCCACTTCTGAGTGTAGTAAAAAATGGATGTGCTGCAAATTGTGAGAAATGGAGAGATGTCAATTTTTACACAAAGTAGGATGTGTTCTGAATGACACCCTCGGTGTCCATGGAAGACAGACACACGTGTCAGACACGCTCCAGACCCAGCGAGGCTGTTCCGTGCAGCTTTGTGTTCAGCCTGTGTGTACACACTGCATGTCCACAGAGGTGCTTTGGTCAAGAGGCTTCTGTTTTGACACAGAACTAGGCAGGATAATATAGGAGGCATTTTCTGTGTGATGCAGATAAACACAAAAAATGAAGGCTCAGGGTGCAGATTCACAGCTTATCCTTGCAAGGTGACTTCCTGCGCTCCTGCTTCCCCAGGAGGGTGAGGTGTTTTAAAGGTAGTGTGATACTTGGAGCTGTTACTCAGAGAACATACACATTTTAAATTACAGTCTGTATGTTCATCTGCATCATAGACCCAAAGGAGTGAATGCCTGAGGGGTTGTTTTTTGCTTTGTATATGAGGAGTGGTGAATTATTCTTCAGTGCAGTGGATTTGAGTCAGCTGGTGGGTAGGTTAGTTGTTGCTTTTAATGTGAGGACTAGAAACAATACTTAGATCGTTCTAGGTTTAAGGATAAATTGAATTAAGGAATGCAGACAAAAGAACTACACTTGGAAATGGTTATAACATAATGAAAAAGCATCCCAGTGTTATGTAGTATTTTTACCACGTTCAACTTCTAAGGTTTATTTGTGTTGGACTAAAATTTCTTTTGACATACTGAAGCTTATAGAGGTAATTTAGATTTAGAAAAATAGTCTGTGTGTGTGTGATGTGTATACAAAAACTGTTTGTAGTGGTGGTATTTTTATCCTCATCTTCTAAGGGAAAAAGACCAGTCCTACTTTATGCTTTTTTTGTAATGCATGGATTTTGGCAGCTACCTCTTGCCTCTAGGCTTGTAAGTAGGTTTGTCTGTGCAAGGTGTGTGTAATTACTATATATATATGTGTATGTATATATGTGATGTGTTGGTTGCTGCACCAGTGTTGCCATGTAAACTTAGTTGCCTTTTTATATATATGTATTCTCTGTATACCTAGTTTTAAAAGGGTAAATATTATAAACTGGTTGCTCAAGAGCAATACGCTATAAAAAAAGTAATAAGCACATCAGTAAAAGTGTTGGAGGTAGTAATAAAACTGCACTATAATCCTTCTACCAATTTATTGAACTCTAACTATAGTTATCTGTGACAATTAACGGCTACATATTGTACATTAACCCTTTGTATAGTAGTTGTATATGCAGCGATATTCAGTATGGCTGCAGTGCCTTAGACTTTAGGTTTTCAAGCAAGTGTGTCCTCTAATTTGATAGAACTCACTGCTTTTTGCTTTTCTCTTTTTGTCCAGCTTTTGTTTCAACCAAAAAGGACACCCAGTTACTTTGGGGAGAACATCTTTGTCACAAAATAAAGGTCCTTTTTTTGCAAAATGAGAGTAAATACATGGCTTATTTCAGATTCCTTTTTTTTTTTCAGTGTTTTTAATGATACTGCAAAAGGTGGCAAACATTTAAACATCAAAATCTCTACTTCATGGATAGCTTTTTCAAGAAGTTTTATTTGAAGTGTTGTGGAAGTGATTGTGGTGGAATTGCATCCGCATGTTGCTGAACTCCTGAATTCTCTGTAATCTGTGGATTAAGATTTGGTGGAAGGCACCTTGCAGGACCCTGTGTAGCTGGTTCATGTGAAGGGGTTTGGCAGGAGAGCATCATCTGGGAGAAAGGGTTAAATCCCTCTTTAGAAACTGCCTGTTCCAGCACTCAGCAGCCACTCCTGTGTTGTGGGGTGTGAGTACAGTGGGAGGGGGGGTCAGTCCCACCTCTGCTCAGGGGCTGTGTCTGAGCTGGTGCAGGAGCCAGGAAGGGCTGTGGGTACCTGCCAGCAGCCTCTGCTGTCAGACCTCCCTGGGCTCTGTGTGCATGTGACTGTTGAGGCAGCTGTCATGGAATTGGAACATGGGATTCCTCTGCCACACTGGGTGTCCAGGGGTGTTTTGGATCCCTAGAGCCATTTGCATGTGTTTAGTGTTCACTAAGAGCTGGGTTGTGTAAGCTCAGGAGTGCAGCTGTAAATATTTTTGGAAACTTGTGTAGCAGATGTATGGTACTGTGAGGTGAAATGATAAAGGATTGTTTCTCATTAAATACAGGGAGTCCCTCGTAGTCTAAGGTTTAAATATGCTAAATTCAGTCTTTCAGAAGGTGAATCTTTTTATTTAAAATATCCTAATATGTCCTCAAATTGCTGAAGTGTTGGAAGTTGAGGCTACAGCTTTTTTTAATTCAGTTGTCTGTTGCCTTGGTACAGAGGTGGAGTTTCTGCATAGAGCTGTAGTGAGTGTCCCTTAATTCCAAGAAGATCTTTAAAATGGCAAGCAGTTACGTTTGAAGTTTGGATCTCATGATGTCAATACAGATATGTAGTAAAATATTCCAGGGTGTGGTGATACTTCATCATTAATGATTGAGACTTGGGGCATTTCCTGAATATTAATGCTGGATATGAATGTTGATTGCCCAAGGTGAAATTATTACCCAGATACTTATTCTCTCCCCTCTCTTTTTTTATTGATTGCTAATGCAAAAACAATAAATGGAGAGTTAGGTCAGACAAATATTGGAAATACTCCGAGGCACAGTGCTCAAGACACAACACTTGCACCACCTTTGTACCTTGTGGATTTCAAAATTATGTAGTGTGAAAATTGTTATTGTAATTTTTTCCCTGTAGTGACTTCATATGTAGTTACACAGCTCAGACTGTAAGTTGTCCATTGGGTTTTCTTCCCTCAGAATCACTTGGTAGAATTTAGCATTGTCATAAGCTTCAGATTTCAAATGATGAAGCTGATAGAGAATTTGCTCTAATTGTGTAAGTGTAACTGCCACTAAAGGTAAACTGATATGATGCCACACCTTGGATGTACTTTAATACTTAATCTGCCTCTTAGGAAAGGATTGACTAGCTCATGTCAGTACAGTGCTTTATAAAAAACCTACTCATAAAAATGTTTATGACCAGGTTTACATGATTTATGTTTTTAGAGAAATGTAGCTTTTTGTTGCCAACACCAACTGCTAATAACCTACTAAAATACGTAACTTAAACATTTCATAAATGTGTTTGGAATACACAGCATGTGCAGTTGGTTATGTTGTGTTCTATAGCTCTATACTTTTGAAAAGTCTCTCTTAATTCCTGCACAAAAGTAGGTGGAGGAGATGCCATTGAATACCATTATGTTGTAGCTACATTGGTGTTATCTGATTTCCAGGTAGTAGATTGATAGGGCATTTCTGCATATTATTTGCATGTGTTGAAAATACACTCTTGTAGCTGGTGGGAATAAACTTGATTTATCTTGCTGTGAGACTTTTAATGGAGAAACAGAATTACAAAATCGCTATGTTGAATGTTTGAAAGGAAAACCTTGCTGTATGTCAGTGATTGCAACAGCAGGGTCCATTTCTCCCTTTCTCTTCCCAATAGCTGTGAACTTATCCCGGAGAAGCAGAGTCTGCCAGGGCCAGGGGTGCAGCAGGAGCCACAGCACCCATCTGCTGCCTCTGCAGGACGCGTGGCAGGTGGAGCCCCCTCTGCGCATCCAGCCTTCCCTCTGTCCCACAGCTTTCCCAGACCAGCCCGGCTCTCCTAAGCCGTGTGTCCCTGAGGCATTTCAGCACCTTTCTAAACAGTGTCCCTTCCCCAGGCACAGTCTGGGTGTTCTTGTAACAGAAATGGGGAGGAACAGAAAAGTCTGAGAACTGCTGTTTCAGGAAGTTGGCAAACAGAGCTGAGAACTGTGACTGTGGGTGACTGAGTGCAAAGAGCTGTAGTACAGAGCTGTGCTGAGTACAGAGCTGTAGTAGAGAGCTCAGCTGTGCTGTGCATAGCTGTGTTCTAGCAGTACTCTTGTCAAGGTTGGCAACATTCAGTAAATTGCTGTTGGGACTGCTCTGAATGGTCAGGTATGCAAAAGTATAAGCCAGAGACAAGTGTTTTGGCTCTTTATTAAGGCAGGTTGCTCTAATTTTTTTAAGAATTATTGTTATTAATTTTGAAGGTGGAGGGAGAGAAGACATGCTTTAGTTTGGCATTCTTCTTCTCTTTCTTTCGCTCCCGTTGCACCCCAGGGCTGAGAAGCAGCTTCTCTTATTTAAATGAAGAAATGTTTCATGTAGTTTGTTTTATGTGTCTCATAAATAATATGTTTTAGAACTTTGTAGATACTGATGATGTACCAAATTCTTTTAATCAAATCTGTGGCAGTAAGCACACATTTTCTGTAACACAGTGGCATCTGGTCTGCTGAAATTTCTAGGAAGAGAATTTCTGAGAATTTCTAAGAATTTGTGCAACACTAGGTTAGACCAGTGGTTTGTGTAGTCCAGTATTATGTGTCAGAAATGGTACTTGGGGAGGATTAGGAAAAAAGTGTAAGAGAGAGAGAGACTCACAGTGATTCCTCCTCAGGTTCTGCCACTGGCACTTCAGGAACTCCAGGAAGCGAGACTCGTAACAAGTTTCAAAGTTCAGTCACGTTCAGTATGTTTTTCTTTAAAAGGCCTAATACTTGCATAATCTAAAAAGTCCTCATTTTCTTTTGAAGTTTCTGCTTTTCCTTGTTTATCAGACAGAATGCAAATCCAGCACTTTAGTTGTGCTGCCTGGTTTAATAAACTCTGCACTAGCTGGGGCACTCACTGAGAGGTCAGTCAGATTCAGGTAGAGCCAAGGTACCTCCACTTCCTCAGAGCTTTTGCTGTGGTTTTGTTGCAGCCAGCGTAGCAGCTGGTTGGATCAATAATTGTGCCCAAGCAATACTGTTTAAGTAATTTGCAGTGTTACAGCAACACACGCTCTCTGGAGATTATTTTCTTCAGCTGTGTCTAAGTTTCTCATTCAAAGAATATTGTTAATATTTAAAGGGCCATATGTTGTGAAAGTAATTGGATAATTATGACAAGGAGCTGTATATTCTAACTGATGAGTCAAGTATCAGCGCATTATTTTTCACGTAACTTTTGGCCTAACATTCTCATTTATTATATACTGTCGGTATAAACTCTATCTTTTACTTTTCTGTTATCATTTAGAAATGTCAGGTCAGGGCCAGGACATGATAATTGTGCCATTGTCATAGTTTGACTTAAATTACAACAGTATAACTTCCCTTTTATCAGGGGAAATGATAATAAATGTGCTTATTCAGGTATAATTAATTTCCAATTTTGAGCTCAGTAAAAGGTCATTCTTCTTACTGGTTGAGTTCAAATATGTAGAGATGTTAAATACAGTAAAGTGAAAGTTTCTTCACATTGTGACTTCCAGACTTCTCAAGAAGAGCTTTTTTGAATTTTTCCAGTTAACTTGTGTTGCACTGGAGAAGGCTTTAATTTGGATCCAGAGCGTTTGTCCAAAACATCCAGGAACTCTCCTGGTTCTAAATGGTACCTACCTGGTTAAATGAACTCTCTTGGTACTAAAGGTGGGGGTCCCTGGAAGTCCAGGGTCATGGTAGGTTGTGACCTTGGGGTTGTGCTTTTGCTTCCAGAAATAGCATTTCCTAAGCAGATTTAAAAACAAACAAGCAATTTTTTGTGTGTTTTACTTGAAATATTTGGGGGTTTAATACTGATCAAGGAAAGACTTTCATTTTGGTGGTGTTTGCTTTCGACAATCCGAACAGTTGTTCAGGTCTTTTGTACCTCTTACATTCAGGCTTAGCTTTGCACAAGTGGGAACTGGGCAGTGAATTGGGTCACAGATGCTCTGGATCTGCTTGTCCTCAGCTTGTATCAAAACTCCAGAAGACATGAAGACTCAGCCTCTTGGTGTGTGGGGGGAAGTAATTTGCATAAGAGGAAACTCGGGTGGAAAAACTACTCTGCCAACTTCCAGAAAAATTGCTTAGAAGGTACATTGGTGTAGGATTCAGCTGGCTGAATCCTGCAGAGGCAGGTTTTGCAAGGCACATGAGACAAGAAGCTGAGAAGAGGTTTCTGCATCTACCCATCTGTTCAGGGCTGACTTTGGAGGAGTTCAGGAGTCAGTGCTGACTGTATGCCCAAAAACCATAGTTGTGTGCTGTATTCGCCTAAGCTTTTGTGACTAAAAATAGCTGGTTGAGACACAGTTAAGGAACTGTAAAATTGAATTGTGAATATATTGTTCACTTACTATGCAGTTTAAGTGAACAGGCATAATGGGAAATACAATATCTAGGTAAGGGAAATGGGTATCATGTTTTCAGATTCATTTCTATGGCTTCTCTGTATTGAAGAAAGATTTTTTTTTTTTTTTCTCTCTGCTTAAGCCAAAGCAAAATTATTTCAGAAGCAGCAGTGCAGAAACTTGAGCTTCTTTCATTAAATTGCTCCAACTTTTCTGTAAATAGAGCCCTAGATAGCTAGAAATAAAATAGGTATTTTGATGTCTTTTAGTGACATCTAAAATCAGGCCAGCAAGAAGATCAGGTAGGTGGAACCTGTTGTCTGAAACAATATTCCTGGACTCTGGTTGAAGAATTTTGCTAATGGGTTTAATGTAATGATGTCTGTGCTTGGAAGGAAGTGAGGGTATTTTTGTTGTTGTTGCCTGGTAATATTTGATGTTTACTTACAAATACTTTTCTTATATCATTTTCACTTCTGGTAGTGCAAAACTTTTAATAACTGGAAAAGAAATTAAAATATCTTGTATCATATTAAATATAATTATAGAAGTCTGTGCTGATACTTTAAAGGCAGCTATTGCTGATATACGTTGAACTCCGGGCCACCAGAGGTAACAAGTATGAAAAGATCTGACTTTAGGCTTGTTACCAATGTAGTGTAGCCTTTGAGACCCATTGGTTTTGGTGTCAGGTTGCTTTTGGAGAATTTATTTATGCACGGTGGTTTTTTTATTTGGACTTTTGCCTTATGCTTACTCTTTCCAGTGTTGGCTTTGAAATTCAGCATGGTTCATGTCTTTTGCATGGAAAGTTGGTTATAAACAATTTCTGTGTTAGTTCTTGGGCTGTTAAGAGAGTAAGTTTGCTTGTATAAGTGTGTCAAGGCATCTGTGTGTAAATACATTGGAACTTTACTGAGCGTATGAGGAAAGTATGCTAACAACTAAATTTTATTTTAGTTTTGATGAGTTTAAAGTTTAATTTGGCTGTACTTAGAGACTGCCTTTCTTAAGATCATAATTTATTTATGTGATTTTTCACTCCTGTTCCTTTGGAGGACTAAAACAGAGAAAATGTTTTCAGAACATGAAGCTGGCTAAAACCACTAGCATTTGCACAAGTGAGGTGAAATGGAAACTTTTCCTTCTGTAATTTTACAGTTTCAAGACATGTGTTGTTTGTAACAATAGGAGATTGGAAAATATCAGAAATCAGATTTTAAAACCTGCATCCTTTTGTAGCAGCAGAGTCTGTGCTTCCTTGACTTCTTTGTTTAAGACTAATAATCACAGAATTTTCCTGTGAGCTGTGTAGGAGATGCGAATACTTGGGTTGTTCCTCCCTTAACAGATATAAACCATACCTTTTTCTTTTATGTTGAGGGCAGCCTTAACTTGATACAAATGACCTTGGCTGTAACTGAGCCAACATTACTGTACCTCAGGGCTTTAGGGCTGGAACATGTTAATCTGGAGGGTAAAGTTTTATGTTCCCTCAGACGGAGGTTACAGGAGGCGTTGGGGAGGCTTTGGTGCTGCTGTCCCTGCCTGCACAGGGCTTCACCAAGGGAAGGGAGGGGACCTTCTGGAAGAAAAAGCAGATGTTGGTTTAGACCAGGAAGCTTTTTACTGCTGAAACCTTTTTTTAGAACAATGCTAAGACTTGTGCAAGGCTTTCCCTGCCGGATTCCCTGTGGTGGGTCTTGTTCGGTGCTCACAGCAGCGTTGCTTTGTCGTGGCTGGTCTGGCCATTTCCCAGCCACCATGGGCAGTGCAGTCCTTGTCTTGTGCAGCCTGGAGATTCGGCACAGTCTTGTCTCAGTAAAAATGTAGTGGTAACATCAGTGACATGCAACACAATTAGCAGTGCAGTCAGGTTAATTGAGACTCTCTGTGCAGAAGTCTTGATTTTCTGATGGAAATGCTCTTTTAATGGAACTAACCCATACTGAATTTTGCTTCTGTTAATTCTCACTGTCTCGTGTCATGATATAATTGCTTCTTCCTACATAGAAATGAATAAGGAGTTGTGTGCCTGTGGCATTACCAGCCCTTCTAATCATGAGGCTGGGTATTGATCTGTGAAGCTTGGTTTGAGCTGTAATCAGGGGTGGCAGAAGCCGAGTGGTTTATTTGTAGTGGGTGTTGGTTGACTTGCTCTGTTGAGGATTACTAGCTCACTGACACTCGTGGCAGATGTAAGAGAAAATCGTTTAACAGCGATTGGGACTTCGGAAAAGTATTTCAAACTCATCCTGAATAAAGAAGAAACTGCTTTCAGTTCCAGAAATTGGAACAGAAGCAACTGTGTCTATGTTTGAATCTGGAGTAACAGCCCCGATTAACCAGTATGTTGATGGAAGCAGTGAGAACACGCTGAAGTTCACAAGATAAAATACATTCTTTATTTTAAAGATGGGGTATTGTGGTAAAAGCACTGGACATATGAAATAAAGACAACTCGAGCTGGGAGTTGTGTGTTGTGCTGGGAAATTCACTCACGGCCGTGTAGATTTTTTGGAAGCAGAGTCTGTGGTGGCTTTTTTTGTTTTGATTTGTTCTTGCCTGATATGATGCTTTGACCTCCTGATTGTTTTTTGGAGAAAAGCTTGCTTCTGTCATAGTTATTCTGAATTGCCTTTTGGAGACGTAGTCCCTTTGCCTCCATTCCCTTATCAACAAGGATAATAAGCTTGTGCTCTCACACAGTTCTGCCGTGTTAGATGTGCACAAGTGAAGTACAAGTACTAGAAGTCAAAGATAAACTCATTTGTTATACAAAAATAATTGTAAAATGCTCTACTGTGATAATTTAAAAAACTTTTCAAGTTAGAAATTGTCAAAATTATTATTAAAATTGTTAATAGCAGTAGCACTACAAAATGTGTTGCTAGATACACTTTTAATAAGCTGAGAGTTCTGCCAAAAACTAGAAACTCTGCAGTGCCATGGTTTCAAAGCATTTTCTTTTTGAATTGTATTTGAGGGAATTTTACATTCCCTAGTAGTGTACTTCATTTTCTATAAATTCTATCTAATAAGTAGTAGTATATAATTCCCTTGGTGAAGATATCTTAGAAAACACAATCCATACAGAAGCTATTTGTTTTCGTGTTCTCTTTGCTGCATGTTCACCAACAAGCAAAAAAAAAAAAAGAAATTAAAGAGAACAAGAAGAAAGGAAAACAAAATAATGGCAAACCCAAAACCTAAACACACATTTGTTCTCAATCATAGTTGTTGACAAATCCAGGAGTGAAATAACTATGTTAACTTTAAATTCTGTGGGGAACAGTCAGAGCAAAAGCATACTGTACCAAATTTTGAGTGATAGCAATTAGGGAAGGAATGAATTTTAGTTTAAGGTCTGAGGCAACATTAGAATCAAGGCAGACCTACAAGTGGTAGCAACCAGACGCTGTAACATTACCTTTGATGTGGGGGGGTTGTCCCTGGTACAGGGATCATTAAATTGATTTCAATTTCTTCTCCTCTGTTTGTTTTAGAGCAGATATTACTTGATAGCATATTAGAAGCTGTTAAAATTCACTTTAGATTTGGGACAGTATGGCTATATAACCAAAATTTTTCTGTGGCTTTTTTCTGACTTACGAGTGCAGGGATAAAACCAGATGATTCTTTGTGTGTTACTGTTCAGTGATACTCATTTGATCTCCTGACCAATGTCTGTTAAGTATTTTTCAAATGGTTCAGTTCTTTCCTTTCTTAGAAAACCGTTTTTTCAAACTTGGTAACAATTCTTTGAAGCCATATTCAGATGAAACAAGAGCAAGAATGCTCTTGTGAGTGGTTTAGGGATCAAGTAAGTCACCTCTGATTTACAGAGGCTGTCCTGGAGTGGGTATGGGGTTTTTTTCCTTTTTCATATCCTCAATATTGACTTACTGAAGTATTGTATAAGATACTTCAAATAAATCATATTTTCACTTAAAACCATGTTAATTTAAGAGGCATGTGCAGAGCTTTGAATCTCCAAAATAATTGATGTTGGACAGGAGTTACTGCACTGTTAAATCAGTTACAGTTGAACCTGTATTATATTGGTGTCTGTACAGGCAAGAAAGGCTGTAGTACTCATGTTATCAAACTGCTTATAGTAGCATCTTATTTAAGGAGTGTCACTAGTAGCTAAATTTTTGGTCTTTTCTCCGTAAGGCTGCTTAACTGATCCCCCTGTTTCAAAACAAAGTGTAAAAATTCATGGACATCTTGCTCATGAGAAGCTTCATCATATTTTATCTTCACAGACTGTGGAATAACTTGCACCTCTGTGTTTACATAAGAAGAGCTGGGTTCAATTGATGGTAAATTTTGCCTTCAGAGCATTTATAACTTAATTGTTCAGTGGGAGAATGCCTTATGTTCTTCATGAAACATAGGCCATGCAGCATTCTTAAAGGTTCTGCGCATTCTGGCCCCCATCCATCACAGTACTTAAACCATGAGTAGCCCTATTAAAGTTGATAGAATTACTCATGTGCTTAAAATTAAACATGTGCTTAAGTGCTTTGATGGATTAGAGCCAACGTTGTCAGCACCTTGCTTTGTTGTGTGCTGTGTTACACCTGCCTCCCCGTGCTCCAGCCTGGATCTCCAAGGGACAGGTTCTCAGATTTGCTCATTCCAATATTTAGTCACTCTGTGTTCTAAAAATGCAGTTTGCATGCACAGTCACAGTAAATTCATACACTGTCTGGAGCTATAAATACACAACAACTCTTGAAATCTAACAATACTTGACAAATTTCACAAGTTTTTTTTTTCCTGGGTATTTCAGGGGGAATTTTTATGCCCTGATGAGATGTTCTGTAAGAATGTCTGTGATCACATTGCGCTTAAATTGGAATCCATGAGCACATGCACTTGAATATTGCAATAATTCTCCCAGATTTTATGTTAGCAAACTTCGATTGCACATAATGTTTTTTGAACAACTAAAGTGTGTGTCCCCAGTAAGCAAAAAGTAGCTCATTTTGTACAATTTACCTTGTTCCTGGAGGGACAGATCTTATGAGTTTGAACCTTTCCTTTTTTCTGTTTCTGTTGTGCTGGTGTCCTTCTGACATCTGTGTCTTACCTGCCACCGCGTAGGGGTTTGGATTAAAAGCCCTGGGTTTTGTCACTGTTAGAGGCAAGCACTTTCCAGATCACCTGTCTAAAATATCGTGTGCCAGAAGTGTTTCAGATGATAATGGAGATCATAATCACTTAAAAAACTAAGGTATTTTCAGGACCAACCGTGTTCCACCTGTCTCATCCCTGCCTTCCCTGCCGTGGTGCATCCTGCCCTGGCTGCTCCGTGTTTATACTCACTTGGCGTTCAGTGTTCCAGCCATTTTTATTTTAGGGCTTCTTTCCATTTAATATTGGGGCTTAGCCAGCTGTGTACTTTTTCAGCTTTAAGTAGCAGTGAGATCATCAGCCATTATAGGAGCTATTCCTCTCATTCTTGTGCACAAACCCCTGAAGAGCTCTGGGATGTGATTGTCTTCTTTTCAAAAGCTTCCTACCCAGTCGTGGCTGAAGGAGTTACTGGAATACAGACAGTTACAAAACAGTGTTAGAGCAAATGAAACTCATAGGCCACTCATGAAATAAGTATTTCAAAGGTTAGACAAAAATGCTTTGAAAGTGAAAACTGAGGTGAGAACAAGACCCCTATAAGACTGCCTGTATTTTAAAGCAGAGGCTCTGCAGTGCCAAGGATGGAGCGAGGAACAATGCAGCAAATGGCCTAATTTTAACAGAAGGTGCTGTTAATCCACATATACTGCAGTGCCTGGTCAGTATGTACTCACACAACAGGATTTTTTTCTGGACATGGAGAGATGGATAGACCCAGTCAGGTAGCTCAGGAGACTCCAGTAGGCTGGGTCTGCTGTGAGGGATGGATGTACAGGCAGACAGTATGAAACATTTGAGGGTCCATCCTGAGAGGTGTCATGTGCTGTATCTCAGTGCTGTTGCACAGCTGGACAGAAATGGTTCAGAAAGGTGGTGGCCGATGGGCATGTTTCCTTTAGTCTGTTAATAATGACTACAGTCACAATGCTTAAATAAATAAATAAGTGAAAAAGTCACTGTGCTTCCTGACAACAGTTTGATTATCTCAAAGTAGTGAATTGTACCAGGCAAGATGATTCAGCAGTTTGACTGGAATCCTCCTGTTCCTGCTGGTTCTGAGAGGTGTCCTCCCAGACTAGAAAAGAATCAGATTGTCCTCTGAAGACTCTATAGCCTTGTTAATTATTGTATCAAGTATCTAGAGATAATACTAAACTTCTGAGAACATCTTTTATTGTAATATGCTTTAATTACCTGTACTTAGAGCAAGAAAATGAGAGCAGTGTGTTCCCCTCTGTGTGCACGTTTGGGGAGCTACAGACCAGGCTTGCAATATACAAAGGTGTTTAATTGTAGAGTGTGAATTAAAGGGCCTTTGTCAGCCTCATACATCACTGAGCTCTTTGTGAACACTTCTGTTTTCATCCCTTACCTAAACTATTGCTCGTTAATTAGTTGAGGTAAATGGAGCAGGATAGGCAGAGTTATGCGTCCTAATATTGTGTCTGTGATGGTCTCTTCGTACCACCAGTATAAAGGACTGTAAACCAGTTAAACTGGTTTTATGTAGGAATTTGTAAAGCTGAAGAGGAACCTGAAAGTGGCTTAGAGCCAGAGTAGCATCTCTGTGCCACATCCACCTGGGCAGGTGGAATGAGCAGGGTTCCATGAGCTGCCGGAGCAGCCTCTGGGACAGATGTCAGGTGTGTGTCCAACCACCCTCCTGGCTCCTGGAACTCCATCAGGAGCAAAGCCTGCACACAACCAGTCTCTGCATCAGAGTATCTGTAGAGGCTCAATAAAGCTGCCCTTTAACCTTTACATTTGGCATATCACAGTGGGCGGAGATAAAATAAAACTAATTATTGAGTTAATTAGGTCTATATTCAGGGATGCCTTTTGTAGAGTTTCTGAACAAGTCACACCCCTGACACCCAACACTGCAGTGCAAATAATGATCAAAAATAACAGAATTTCTGCTTTCACAGAGATGTGATGTGTTTTTTAATCAATGCTTCAATAATTGGTATTTCTTGACTTTTGATTTAGAGAATGGTTCTGTTGTTCCATTAATAGAAGGTATCCCTTTGTGCTTGTATTTCTTACCATGTTCATCTGTTTATGGCCGCTTAGTAAGATGCACATATAACTCATGAAGGTAAAGATGGGGATGTATTGAAACAAGGAATGGTAAAGCAATTCAGAGTGCTTTTTCCCATATTTAAGTGGGAACTAGTGGAAGCCCTTTATATATTGTCTATTCTATATATGGCATCACATATTATGTGAGAAAGTGATTATGCTTCAGGGGATAATTGAACTAAGTTTTCCCAAATAATTTAGGTCACTATTAGATCTGTCCAACATTATCAGTTTTTAACTGTGTGTTTAATTCCAAGTATATCATGACAAAAATACTCAACCTGTTGGGTTTTTCTTTTTCCAAAAGGTGTTATTTATTTAGAGAGAAAGCAAATTGTTTATCCTGATAGCTATTATTTCCTCTCACAGTAAATCGTCTTTGGTAGCTGGATGGTACAATTTGGTGATACCCAGAATCTCAGAGAAATAAACCCAAGAATTTGCAAAGTGATGTTGGGAGGGGAAAGGTGGTGTAGGAGGAGGAACACAGGGGTGTGGAGGGGAAACTATGGCCCTGCAGCCAGGAGCAGGAAGGGAACAAAGTATTAATGTGGTTAGAAAATCTCTTCCAGTTCTGCTGCAAGTGAGGACCCAAGTAAATCATGTTTCCTGTTGAAAGCTGTACAGAGTTACTGCTGTGGAGCTGCTGCATGGCAGCTCCTGCCCTGTGGTACTGCAAGGGTTTGTCCTTTTGGGTCTTGAACAGAACAAACCAGAAAATCTCTTTGAAGTTGGCAGAATTACTGAGGTATCTCAGTGGTGTGACAGAAATGGAGTTCAATTTGCAGAAGATGCTCAGTGGGTTTTGCCATTGCATTTTAGCAGTTTTGTCTGTAAAATTGGAACTTTGTCATAGGTCTAACGTGAATTATTTCAGCTTCACCCTGAATACTCTAGGCAACTATTTTTCCCCCTTTTCAAGTGCCTCTAACTTGACCTCTGCCCTGTTTGCCATTCTAGCTGTTATATTTTGAGGTAATTGCATGTTCTGTTAGAAATAACCCAGGCTGCTAACCCAAATTTATCTCTTTGTTGAATTGTGAAGTACTGCAGGATTTTTGTAATGTGGATTGGTAGCAAAACCTTAATTGAATTTCCTTGCTCGTGGTCTTCTGTCTGAAGATCTCGACTGCACAGCTCTGTTTTTCTGAGGTGGATTGGCAGGTAGTGCTGTTGATGTTTTTGTTAACTTCCATAAGGTGGAGTAAACAAATTTTAATGCAGATTTCATGGAATATTTATGAAATCCATCAGATGTTTCACTGCATCAAAGACACCGTATTTAGACGAATAGACATGTTTAAAGCTCACATGCCTGTGAAGTGCATGACTGCCCGTCAAAGAACTGAATTGTGTTTTAAAACAAAATTGATCTGTTAACTTGTCGTGGGCTTCAATGTGTAATTGTGATGGGCTTTTGGAGGTGAGCAAAAGCCCGTGGCTTCTTCCCCATGCATTCCCATTTGTTGGCAATACCTGCAAACAGGGAGATGCACATGTGTGTCCTACATGTTTTCTCCTATAAAGAGCCAGAAGCAAACGAATTGTTTTGTAAGATTTTTATTATGGCTCTGACATTTGTGAATTGACTCACTGAACTGCAGTGCTTCGCACGGGGAAGGGAAGCTTTGCATTCCCTGGCGTTGTTGTGTCAGCAGGTTTGGGAGTGAGGGAAGTTTGACAGCGCTTCAGGAATAAAGGTGATTTCTGCGTGACGCCGATCACTGGAGGTGATGGAAGCTGGGCTGTTTACAACCTTGTAAAGAACGATGTGATCACATTTTAATATCCCCTATTAAATTAGTCTCTGTGTACTTCCCAGAGCTACAGAGCTTTCCAACAAGGCTCCTTAACATGTCAGCAGTGACCAAGAAATTCAAACTTCTTTGCTTTTAGGAATTCAGAATAATGGCATAAAGGGTTGTGTGCTGTCATCCCCCCATTTATCCATCTATGTCTCCCCCAATTCTTTAACGTGTTTTGGCCATTCATTTCAGCACCATTTTAAAAATTATTTTTTCTACCTGTGAGGTGTAGAAGCATTCAGGGTGAACTGAATCCTCATCCTCTGGAATGTTCTTTTTAAACTTAAAATACTTTTCTCCAATTAGTGTTATTCATATTATCTGGAAAGTAAACCAAAAATTAACATTAAAATTAAATTAGTTTGCTTTCTGATAATCTGTTTGGTAATGTGTTCTTTGCATTAGGTTTGATAAAGTCTTGAGTAAAAATATTGCCTTTTTAAAAGTAGAACTCAGCCACAGGTGGGGAAGTTCTTTGCTAAATACTGATTAGGTTGGTTTTCAAGGAATATTTGATTTTCCTGACCTTTTATGTCATTCTAATTTAATGTTACTTGAATTAAAATGTCTTTTTTTTTTTTTTTTAATAGTACCTAAAATAGACTTTATTAGTTTTCCTGAAAGCTATGTGCAGCTTTGTTTTGGCCCATTTAAATATTGAAAACAGCGGGATTTGAGATTTTTCTTCTAATCCTCAACTAATAGAGTTTAATGCTTTGTTTAGCCTACCCTCCACAGCCTAAGCAAAAGTTTTAAACAAGATTAAAAATATGACCTTATTAACCCATGGCATCTAAAGATACAGAGCAGTCCTGCAGAGACATCAGTCTTTCGTTAGCCAGCATAGCACAGTGCTATTCCTGGCCTTGGATCTTCCAGATTTTGGGATCCCAGCTTTTTTGCTTTTGTAGTATTGCGCCAGCACCTGGGAATAAGAAATTTAAAAAGCAAGAATCTGTTTCTGAGTTGAATATTGAGTCTTTTCTGGGGAAAATAAAGTACTTTTGGAAATTTGGGGTGCAACATGGCTGGGATTTCTGGGAAAAAAACCCCCAATTGTGGGAAGGCAAAGGGTCAGCTTTTGTGTGCTGTACCTCATCAGTCCCTGAGTAAAATGAGTGTCACCTTATTTTTATTTTTTCCTTGGTGAGAAGTTATAGTTATATTTAAGCTACTGTTGGATGGGTGATTGATGAACACGTTGAGTTCCAGAAGAATAAAGTGTCTCATTGTCATGGAAAGTTTATGCCTAGTAAACATTACAAAACACAAAACGCAGTGATACATTCACTGCTGTGTAATAGGATTCCTTGTTTACTGGGCCAGGCTATAGGGCCATGGCAACAACACCAGAAATAGGAACTGTGAGTATCCTTGTTGTAAAGATGATGATGGTTATTGAGCAGTTTGTTAATTGCTGGAGTTTAATGTTTCTCCATATTCATTATCACTTTGCAGTGCTGTTAGTAGCATGAGGATCAGCCAAGAGGTGTAAATGTGGAAGTTTGACTGAAACCTATAATAAAAATAATGTGGTTTATTGTAGAGTCAGGTAAATGTGCACCTCGCTGATGCTTTGAGACAGTTAATCCCAAGTGTTCCAGGGGCGAGAGAATAACTACAGTTTGCTTCATAACAAAAACAACAGAACTTCCTAAACTTCTGTCTTTCTAATGATGTTCCAAACTGAAGCAAAATGACTGATAATTCTTTAAAAATACCGATACTTTGCTTGGCTTTCAGCATATCGGTTGCCCTTCTGACCTCAACAGGGCACAATTTGGATACATGTTCATTAAGTTGAAGATCCAGCTGAAAATTGGAGGCAGAATAAAGCCAGACAAATTGCTTACACTCTCATTAATAAACATTTCCTGCTTTTACACATTTTTAATAGTGAAACATGGTTTTTAAAAACAGAAAGCGGATGATGGGTTTGCAAACATATGTGTACCAACTGAAAAATACAGGATTTCTGCACCTACCCTAAGTCTTGGTTGTGGAATGGAGAGTTTTCTAAGACCTAGAGAGCATTGAAGATAGAAAGGAAGAGGGTGAAAAATCCTCAGTTTTTCCTTTCTTTTCCTGTGTTATTTGTTTTCCTTAATTTGGCGCTTTTGGCCTTTCTAGGGTCACTGCCTTGTTCTCATCAGTGGTGCCAAATGTGTAAAGGAAGAAGCTGGTAGTCTTCCAGAATAAGGTGGTCTGTAGGTAGGTCAGTAAGTTGAGGGAAACCCAAGAATTTTCATCTTGTTATCAACAATTTCATTTTCTTGCTGCCTCAGGCTCCCTTGACCTTCCTCACGCTGCCCCAAACTGTGGAGGGTACTCGGCCAGCGACGAGGAGCTGGTGGTTTGGGATAATCCTGTTCCTGTTGGTAGAGCTCTGCTGCTGATTCAGACCCATTCTCCCCACAGCCGAGTCATCCTGAACAAGATGATTTGATGCTGCTGCTCGCTTTCCATGTGTGAGAGCAGCACTGGCATTGCAATCATTCTGTCACAACTGGGGAATGTAGAATCGGATCCTCCACGCCTGTGCCTGAAAGGCAGCGGAACTTGCGGCTGCCACGGGGGGGTTTCCTCGACCCTGTCTTTTAAAGAAGTTGCATTAATTTTTCATTTGATAACCAGAATTCCCACCACTCTTGGATGTCTGCGTCTGCCTTGTTCTTTAAGCAGTTCTTTTTTTAAATTTTTTTTTTCCTGCTGGTCTTCTGCATTCCTGATCTGTGAATGTGCTTTCAGTTTCGTTTTGGTTGTTGGTTTTGAATAATTATGGGAAGGAAAAAGTGACAAAAAGCATTTGCAATACATTTGCTGAATTAACTCGGTAAAGTGAGATATTCAAGCTGTGGTCTTTAAGCTGAAAGTGTGAGTTACTACCTTTAAAAGGGTGAAAAAAAGAAACGTGCTGTTGGTAGTTCTGGGATACTGATTATGAAAATCTTAGTTTTCAAAAGGAAAAAGAAAAAAATTAAAAAGTTGGTATAAATATTCAGATAATCAAAGTGTTCTATAAAAACAGTTTAATGAAGATTAAAAGGTCAGTTAGACAATTCAGCTGGATTATTTTAATAATGACACGACTAACTTGGTTTACCTCAAACTAATAATTTTATGCTGTGTACAGCAAGAAATTAATAATGCAGAATTTTTGCTGTAGTGCCTTGCAATTAAGTTACAGTTTACAGACTCAATGCTAGTAATGCTTTGAGGGTGCTAATTCCTGATTATACCAAATCTTGGATCATGCATTTCACTGCACTGCACTATTTAGCATTGAAAGTAACTGTTGTCAGATTTGACAGTAAATCCAATAAAAATGCAGCAGAGCAATGGTTTGCACTCTTGCTTCAGCCTGTTAGGCTTGTTAATTTGACTGCAGTTAATCCCAAATGATAGTGCTCATTCCAAGTGGTTTTCTAGCCTATTCTTCTCCTTGTAGTCAAGACGTAATTTTGCGTACTTGGATTAACCCTTTACTATTTATTTTAGGATTTGTATCCAAATTGTTGGTTTGAATGTTTCTGTCAGGTTGAGCTCTCTGCTGTGGCATCATTTTGTGCTTTAATGTTTTAATTTTTTTGTACTTTGAGGTTCTTTGGTCTCCTTTCATTTGTTTCTACTTTTAATAACTCACCCTTTTTTTTTTCTTTCTGTTTGTTTCCTGCTTATACATTTCTAAAGACTTTTAATTTCTGTTTAGTATTTGCATTCAAATGAATTGAAATCTGTTTGATTTTGCAGAATGTCTTAGTCCCAGTCTAAAGCTGTAATACATTTTTATTTAAGCATAATTAGATCCTGATTTTTCGATGCAAGTAGATGTTACTATTTAAGTAGAGAAGTTTTGAGATATTTATCAAGCCTCTGTAAAAGTCTTCAGTGACTGAAAGCACTTCAGTCAATAGGGACAATAAAGTTTTGATAGAGTATTTTTCAAGTCCATGTTCAGTTTTAAAAAGATATTCTGCTTTTCTGGCTTCTGAATTTAGTAATGTATCTTTTCATTACAGGGAGAAGAAAATGAAAATCCAGGATATTAAAAACAATATTAAAGAAGCTATAGAGGTAAGCTTAGGAGCCGTTGTTTTTACTTATTCCAAGTGGCTATTTAGACACTCTCTGCAGTTATTTTACTTTTTTGTCTTTGCAGACAATAGTCACAGCAATGGGCAATTTGGCCCCTCCAGTGGAACTAGCCAACCCTGAGAACCAGTTTCGAATCGACTACATCTTAAATTTAGCCAACCAGATAGACTTCGATTTCCCACCGGTGAGTAACTCCTGGCTGCAGCCAGACCTTTCTGCACATGGTTGTATTTCCCTGCACCTGAGGAAATGCTGCCCCAGAAGAGTGGGCTGCTCTTTGGGAATGACTGCAGGAGGTGCCTTTGGTCAGTGCTAATCAAGTAAGTGTGTAACAACACGGCCAGAATTCAGCTGATCCTTTAGGAATGCAGAGACCCTTGTCTGCTTCTCTCTGCTTTTTGTGCTCTATCAAATTATCAGCTACAGGGTTAAGAGGGACAGTGCTGTGTGTAGACTTTGGGTATTGTTGGGAATTGCCCTGCCCAGAAGGAGTGAACATACACTCAGTACTCTGTTGATGATTAGCTGGTGTTTAGAGATACTGAATCTCTCCCTTCTGGAAGAACAGTGGAGTTTTCTTGCTGATTCAGACTCTGTGTCAGCCAGACTTTCTGCAGAGGCTCCACGCACACGTCCTTGCCTCAGCCCTCCCAGCCCTAGTTAATCATTCAAGGTGCCGCAGACCCAGAATAAATGCACAAAGAATAATTATTTGGTTGATGATATAACTTTGTGCCCACTCACTGTGATTAATTTCTCCTATATCTCAACCAGGCTAAGTAGCAGAAGCCCATGAAAATACAGTTTGCAAACACTGAACTCTTCAACACCGAGAAAATGGTTTTATTAATTACCATGAAGTTCCTTATACTTGCAGCAGTACAGGAGTGTTTCAAAGCTGCTATTTTCTCTCTCTGCACTGTTCCAGGGGGCTGATTTATGGTGATGTATCAAAATCATCATTCATTTACACCAGAATTTTTTGTCCATCTAGGACTGACCAGATGCTTGAAATGAAAGTGCAAGTGCAAATAGTAGTAAGATGGGGGATAGTTTGCACCACAGCAAGATTTCGTAACTCTTGATTTGTAAACATTATTGAACAAACTACTCTGTGAAACCAGTGACAGTTACCTTTTCCACCTGTCAGCCTCTATCAAAAGGAAAAAACCAAACAACCAGAAACATACTTTGTGTACAAGGCAGAAGTCATATGGTATTAGCAACTAATTGGAAATACTGCATTGTAATTTTCAAATCCAGTCATTTTCAAAGTTCAGCAGGTACAGACAGGTTGATGGAGGGGAGAATGTATAATTATTCTGTAGCACATAAAATGTAGTAGTTGTCATTTTGTCTAAAAGCATCTTAGATAAATTGGATATTTTGAGATTTTTGATGTGACACCTCTTTAATGTACACATTTGTCAGTGTTATCCATGGGAATACTTGTTCCCTTCTTGGATGATCTCCACTACTAGGGACACAAAAAACTTCAAGCTTTGAATATAGTTTTAGGAGAATACTGGAGAGAGAAGACACTGATTCCTTGCTCCACCCCATGTGCTCCTGAACTGGCTGGGTGCCCAGAGCTCTCCTACTGCCATTGTTTGTGATAGTTCAGGTTGTGAGCTGTAACAATGCTGTAACCAGTTCCTGTGACCTACCTTGTACTGAAATACTTGATTTTCCTTGTCTCTTCTGTCTTGGAGGGGTTTTTTCTTCCATTCAACTGCAGTGCAGTGAGGTTTTTTTAATTTTTCTTTTCTCTGAAAGCAAGGGGTAACTGTGTAGGGGTAAGTGAACAAGCCAAATATGTATGTGTTACATTTACTGGTTTTTATATAAAAATTAATATTCACTATGTATTACATCTGGTAGGATACATGACAGCAAACCCTTGATGCCTAAAGCAATAGAAACATACTTAAAAGGTTCATAAATAATTTCAAGTTCAGTGAAGAGTCTTTATGTTGAATGACACACAAATTCAGGAATAACAATGCTCCCATAAAACTAGTTTTTCTTCTCTGAGCAAAGGTATTGTCTTAAATTTTTAAGCCCTGAGTCTACAGAGCTTTAGGCGTGTGCATAACTTTGACTAGTGGCTTCCTTCATTGGCATGATTAACTATTTCATATGTAAATGTTTGTAGGGTTGAGGTTTTAAACTGGATGTGCATTAGCCACAAATGTTGAAGGACTGTTGTTGGCTCTCTCTGCCCTGGGTGATTACATAAGCGAGTATGTCTCTGATTTCTGAGTTTGAATGTAGGTTATAGTCCTTTGGTGCATGAAAAACTGAACCTGCATTTTAATTGCATGATTTAAATCAAGTTAAGGTCTGGAGTGTCCCCAGACACCAGCTGTCAGTGCGCAGTGTCAGAAATCACAGTCCTTGGGTACCGCTATAAAAATAATTTTGACTTTGTTAAAGATTAATTAAAAGTATTTTGAAGAAAAATAAGTTTCTGTAAGTGGAAAGGATAGCCTTGTGGGTAGTTATGCTTCATATGTAAGGAAATCTTGATTATCTACTTCCTCCTCCAGTACACTGGGGGAAGAATTTCATAAACTGGCAGATGAATTTTTCCTATCTAGTGTATGGATGTAGGAGGAGGGAGGGCAATTTTTAGCGATATTAGCCCTGTGTGATGCTGACTATTTTGAGTTGTAAACTTGCTTTCTGCCTCTTCCATTTGCTTCATGGGGAATCCTATTGTAACTGTTTTGAGGACATACTTTCCTCAGGATAGTGTTTGATGCTGCTCTTCTCTGCTGTAGGAAGAACAGGAAGGTAGAGAGAAAGAACATGCCTTACCAAGGGAGTGTTCTTTGGAGGCTGGAAGTACTTAGCACCATACACTTCTAAATACAAGGCTGCTTTGCTTCCCTTTAAATGCCCTTTTCCTAAACATTCATTTCCCAAGCTCTCCAGAAGGCAACGCACAGACCTACAGGGATCAGCACCAGGATCGTGGAGTTTCTTCTCCAGCTACAAGAGATGTTCTTTACAACATGAGGCCTCCTCCTGTACATGCAGGAGTAGTTCAAGTGAAGTTTAAAATACACCCCAAAATCTGTCTTTATAATTCTCTGTTCCCTGGGTCTGACTCCACATGTAATCTAGGATTCCAAGAGCAACTTTTGTATTCTGATATTCTATTTCTTTTCTTTAGTCTGTGTCTCCATCTGTTTGCTTTTGCAGTTTTTGACTTACAGGAAATGTGTGTCATTTGTATAGACCATATTGTTCTGAATGAAAAAACGCCTAAAAAACAACAGCTTGAGTTAAAAATAATGGTACAGTGCAATGTTAGGTTAAACATTCCCTTCAAAGCTGGAAGTTGAGTATGTTGGAGATCTATTAATTCAGCACACTTGGTATTAAGAAGTTAGATTTCTTGAATACAAGTAGTAGTATATGGGGAAAGGAAAAGGGTAGTACTGACTGAAAAGAATTCTGTCCACATAATTGTGCTGATGTTTTAAAATATTGTAATGTTTAGTAGGTAATTGTGTAGGTGAAGCTTCCAAATGGCATTTCCATCACTATTGTCCTTTGATGCATTTAGCTCAACACAATTTTATGTGTGTGTTTTCAGTGTCAAAAATCAACCTCAGAAGTAGTTTCAGTAATTCAGACTAGCTGTATATCTGTCTCAAATGTCAGGTGATGTTGGGTTAGCTGGGTTATAAAGGTGATATTTTTATTCCTCTTCTGCATACCAGACAGTGGTTAGGATATTTTCTTCATCCCCAGTACCGACTGAAATAGTGGCCTGTTTCTCATCGCTTTCTTTTGCTCTCACTTCTAGAAGAGGAAGGGAAATGTTATCATTACATCAACGTGTCACACTACTTGGTCAACCAAATTGAAACAAACTACAAAATAAAACCTCTTTATTTTGGGTCATAGACCCTTTATAATTCTCAGGTTTTAATGAAATATTAAGAATAGCAGAGCAGGATTTACAACTGCCTATTTTTAGTTGGTCTGGACTCAGCTGAGGAAGATATCATTGAAAATGGTATCTTGGAAATACCAGTATAAATTCAACAAGATGGTAGTCGAAAAATAGTAGAATCAGAATATTAGCTATTGAAAGGCAGAATAACAGGGCAATGAATCCAGCCTATGGCTTTCTAGCTCAAGGCTGTTTAGAAGACATATGATCATTTTTAGGGTGCTGATGAAATTGTCTGCAGGTCTCTTGGTCCCCATCTATTTTTTACTACACTGCCCCATTGTAGTTATTTTGAATCTCCCACTACCACTGCTGCTGAATAGTTTTATTCTGGTTTCTGAGTGGTGTCCTTGAGGCCAGGCTTTACCACATGCTGGCTTCAGCCTCAAAGCCCAGCTTAGCATCCCGTGTGCCCACAGCCATCCCTTCCCTCTCCTCCACACCGTGATGTGCCACCCGCGCTTGGCCAAAAAAACCTCCGGTGGGTCGCCGGTGTAAATCAGACCATTGAACCAGTGCAGGTTAAAAATAACCCTGGTAACCCTTACTCCTTCACTCTTCTATTTTGGGGAGCTTATTTTTAACGGGGATCAGTTTTGAGGGCAGATTTACAACCTGGCCCGTGGGCAGTGTGGTACGAAGGAGGTGGTGCGCAGTGTGTGATGCATTAACGTGCAGCGGGGTCAGAGGGTAGGGTTGGAGTCCTGGAAATGATTTTAACACCAAAATCTTCCAGAAGGTAACTAGATAGTACAGTCTCAGTAAGAAAAGATGTGAACTGGGATCTCTTTGCTGCCAAAAGTGTTCCTTAATTATGTAGGCAACAGAACAAAATTATCTGTCCCTGTGGATAATCACCCTGATGTGTATAATGATAGATATATTATTGTTCCTGTCTAAATACATCATGGAAGAAGAAGAGAGCTGTTCTGGTTTGACAGCATCACTGGCTTTATAATATAATGACAAATATACTCCTGCAGTGGGGGACATTTCCCATGGGGATATCTCAAATGTCATTGATTTTAGGGTATGGAAGTAGGCAGAGTATTTTCTTCAGTGAATACACTCATGGGAAGCTGGGAAAGGTGGGAGACAAAGCCTGGTTGGGGCTCCAGCTTTTCTTGTCCAGGTTTTCTTTATAATTTTGAGCAAGTCACCTCAATGTCCTATATACTTTTGTTTTTATTGCCCTCTATATCTTGTTACCTGTAAAAGAGTGATAAATACGTATCTTCCAAGTTGCATCTTGAGGTGCAAAATTGGTAGAAAATATGGATATGTAAAGTATTTTTACCTTGAGGATATTAATGGTAAAGGAATGAGAGGTCTTACAGACAATATCAGTGGTGTGGTGATGTGGTGCTACATCCTCTGAAATAATCCTTGCTTACTCTTTTTTAAATCTCTATTATCTTATCTACAGAGAGCAGCTCCTTCTTAATGGGCTTCCAGATAATCCAATTGAGTTTACCTGCTCAGAGTTTAATAGGACTTGTGTAAAGCTGGTTCTCCTATCCTTTAATAGCAGAAATAAATTCTTGAACACAGATTAATTAGAGTTCTTTTGAAGCCTTCTTTTAGTGTAGGGTCTGTGAGGCAGCCACTTGGTTTCATTTCTGTTTCTCATAATTAAAACCTGTATAACTACTAATGATTTGCAAATTAATCTCCTGAAATCCCAGATTTTTGTCAGTGTGGATAGATGCCTGATATGAATGTTTTATTCTTAATGTATGACTATCAATATCTAGCAAGTTTTCACATTGCTAACCTATTTATTGGCAGTGATATATATTTCTTTATTATTATTTCTGCCCTTTGAATTCTGCAGTGCTTTCACTGAGGTGTTCACATAGTTCTGTTGAAATTCCACAAAGAATTTCCTTAGACTGGAGAATGTGCAGTCCAGGACAGTGTGCATTATCTGCATATCTTTTCTGTAGTGTAGTTGCTTTTATAGTACTAAATCCCCACCCTGTATTTTGCTTTATTATTAATTCATTTGATTAGCATTTGATGTAAATGCTAATGCTTTATTCTGAACTTGTACTTTTATCCAGTAAAGTCCCACCATACCATACCATATTTATAGGTTCAGAAGTTCATGCTTAAAAATTCATTTGAAGAAATCGTGGCTTGATTTCGCTTGATACATCTTCTTTGTTTTCCTCTGAGCAGTCTTAAAGAACAAGAACAGATTAATTCAATTTATGTTGAAATAGAAGAGCTGTCAGCTGAATTAAACAGGAAATAGGCCTAATTTAATATAGAAATTCTTAAGCATTTTCTGGTTTTAATCACAGTAAGAGACTATCACAAAATATTGGTGTATGCATAGATGAAATAAAATTATACCTGTGAGCCTCCCTGGTACTGCAATGGCTTGAGAAGAGTTTCTGTGAGAGGCTTTATGAAGACTGAGCAACATATAAATGTGGTAATTGCCCTGTAAACATGGGTTTGGGGCACAGAACAAAAAGTGCCTTTGGTGTTTTTGTGCAAAGACTTGGAAATGTGATGGTAAACCTGCTTCTAAAAGAGTAATGATTTTGGCTTTTTAATTTAATTTATGTCATGGTAAATGAGTAAACGATGAACTTGGATGAGCATGGAAGTAGCTAAAAAGAAAAAAGTGAAAATTATTGTGATCTATTTTACATTTTGATTCTGTGGAGTAGTCTTTGCTCTTTTTACATGTGCTAAATGTAGAGTTGTTTTTCAGTTTTCCAGTACCTATTTCAATCTGTTGTAGTGTGGTTGTGTTGTGCAAAGTTACCTTTTCCCGTGCAGCCATCTGTGACTTCCCAACAGGGAAACTTTCACATGAAACAGTGCAACAGGGAATGTGCCTCCTTCTTAGTTGATGAAGTTATGACAGCATTGAAAGGACATGTCAGGTCCCAAATCTTGAGGGAGATCCACAAACACAGGCTTTTCCCTTCCAGACTGGGAGGGAAGCTGGTGAGAGCTCATGTGGGACTGAAGGTGTGTGGATGGGCAGGTCTTTGCTTCTGTATTTGCTCCTTGTGTGACTCCAAGTCCTGATCCTGCCACAGTTCTGTGGTGCCTGTAGCTGACCCTGGTCAGGGTTTTCAACTTGTCTTTGAAGAGTACATGACATTTCTTCAGTGTTCCAGTAAAATTTAAGACTTTTTTTAAGTTCCAGGAAACTGGAGGTTATTTACTCTTTTAAAAAACTCCAGCAAATAAACAGAACTTTCACTTTATCTCTTAAGTATATGTGAGTTTGATTTTTTTTCATGTAGACTGTATTATGAATCTGTGAATACGTTTATGAACACAGATTCTTCTTCTTCAGAAAGGCTGTGAGACAGTTAGCGAGCTGTCCTTAGGATTTGTCTGAACTGAAAATGAGGAGAACTATTTTATCTTACACCCTTGTCTGCTGGTGGAAGTTTCTGGCAAAACTTGGCTTTTTGTTTCCAACCTGAAAGGAGGCAGCGAAATTGCAGTGTGGTCCCAGGTGTTTGTTCTTAGCACCATGTAAGGTAATAAGGTCATTTGATCTGACTTTTCAAGTTCACTATATATTCATTGAACAAAAAGCAACTAAATAATGTGGTATGAAAGATATTTTCTAAACCCTTATTTAAGGCTCAAAGGAAATTTCTCAGAGTTTTATTAAACCTTCCTTCTTAGCCAGAGGTCTACAAAAATAACTGATGGATGAACTGCCTCTATTACCGCTCTCCACGGCCCCGGGAGAGTGATGGAATGGGGTAGAAGACTTCTTTGTGAGCCTTTATGCTACCAGTAAGTTCGATCCATTAATGAATTGCCTTCCTTCCATATATTTCACTCTGAAGAAGCAGAGGAACACTGACTATTCAGTTTAAAATTGCAGAGGAATCTTGATGAAATGGGGAGCAGGGTGCACATATCTGCCAGCTCCCACCTTGGTGCTCTCACCAGAAGTGAGTTCTTTCTCCCTAAGTTGCATGAGGAGCTGTGAGAAGGGATTACATCCCAGCTGTGTTCTAGTACCAGCAGATTGAGCTTCTATGCAATGAAAGAAGAAATAAAAGAGAAATAATGTAATATTATGTTACTGAGGACTTTTAACCAAAGGCACTTTGTAGATTGCGGGTATGGATTTGTGTGTTGGCACATTTCTCAAATGCTGTGGTGTTTTGAAACTCTTAACAAAGGGGAATAATGTAAGCTCAAACTTGAGAGAAGTTTCTTAAATAAAATTTGCTTCCCACTGGCCGTTCCTTGCAGCAACATCCAGTTCAATTTTTGCTGCTCGAAATGCAAAGATATTGTAAGCAGGAACCCAAAATATTTCAGCATCATTCTTCTTTTCTAAGCATGAAAAACTGTTGATAATGAGACTGAGTCCCTGCTGAAAATATTTCTGACTCAGTTATGGGAAGTGCTGAGTACTCTGGCCTCTCCCAAAGAGTTTTGTATTCAGCTCTGGACACATGCCAGTAACTGGAGAATATCTTCAACTATTTGTAGGTATGTGTTTCCTTTGTGATATCATCAGCATATTTTCCCTAAAATAGCAAGCAATAATTAACACTTGTTCACACCATTAGGAATGCAGATGTTTCCCTGTTCAAGTAAGTGGCTTATTAAACTGTCTGATTTGACAAATTTAACACATTCTGGTATCCCTGCACAAACACAGGGGGAATGGAAAGATGCCATGGGTTTCCTTCTCCGAGTGGCCTTACAGTCAGTAATAGTCACTTGATTTCAGATACGAGCAGTGAAAAATAAATCAATTTGTTGTATATTTATCTATCCTGGAAGGAGAAAATCAACTTGTGCAGTTTGTCTTGGAATGCAGCGAGCTGCCCTGCCATCCTGTGACCTTGCCCTGTTCCAATGTGATTGGTCAGTGGAATGCTGCAGAACTGCCTGGCTGTCAGGAAAGGAAAGTTCCTGTGCCCCCACCTTGCAGAGTAGGTCTGTAAAGGGGTTTGAAACCAGTGATCAGTGTTATTTTTAAAAGCTGAACACATTGGGAAGCAAATGTCCTCAGAGATACAGTTTTACAGTTACAAGCTGGTTTGGTCTGACCTTTAATCATTAGGTTTGTAAGTCAGTGACCTATTTAAAACTCTTATTATGAAATGTGTAACTCCATGAGACAGTGAACTTTGCCCAGGAATTGAATCCCAGTTTTAACCACAGCATTGTGTAATGGTTGTACACACCTTTTAGTAGGTAAGGGTTTTTTTCAATGGCATTGACTTTTGCTGGAATTAGTAAATAAACTGTTTTAATGAAGGATCCACCCTATATTATATTCTACAAAGAAAAGGTAATGTTGCATGTCCATGCTAAGTTTCCTGTGAATATGGTGTCACTGTGGCAAGAACTGTGCCAGTGTTTTTCTCTGCCAACATCCTAATGCCTATAAAACATTGCTTCATAAACATTTTTTTCAAAGTCTCTTGAGTATTTATATATCTGGAGGGAACAAAACCTTGTAGACAGTATGTCCAGTTATTCTTTCATTTTCTACTAATATTTTATGCTTTTAGAATGCCTCTCAAAAGCAGACCTTAGCTCCTTTATTTTTTCCCAGGCCTGGAATTTGTCTCTTGAGGATTATTTTTTTTAGTAACCAAAATGCCCAACCTCCAGGTTCTTTAACACTTGCTCTGGTTTGACTTTTATCAGAACCCCTGTTTACCTGCTGCCATTTATTCAACTTCTGAAATTTTCTAGTACAAGTAAGTTTTAAACTTGACTAGGCTCTTCAATGCCCCTTTTCTAATCCAGAATTGTGCCAGCAAGATCTTTCTGGAACAAAGTACTGTATTCTAAGCATCCCTTTCACATGGTGATTTCCACGGATGTGTTTTTTTCTCTGGAGGTCTGCAGAGTTTCCTGTAAGTGAATACAAGTGATTTACAAATATTGCCTATTGACTCATTGGATTGGAAAGCTTTCAGCAGGTGGAGAAAGCTTCACCTAATAAATAAAACATTAATAGTTAGATACATTTCACATAAATATTACTTTCTAAGTATTGTGGTTTTACGGTATGATGAGACTGAGGCTTCCTCATCATCATCAAGTTGTGGTCCTTGATCCTTCAGTTATCTAAGACAGGTGAAGTTCTACCCAGACAGAGGATTTTCTTAGAGTTTTTTATAGTTTCTGTAGCCTCTTTGTTCGGGATTGTGCCCAGAATTCAAACTGTGCCCAGTCCAGCCTGAGCAGATTCAAAGTCAGGCCGTGTCTGTTCTGTTCAGATTTGTGTTACATTGACATTCTTTTCCCTAGTCAAGGATTTCTCCCTCTTTAGGGTTATGTTGGTGCTTTGGAAAGTGTAAAGTCTGTTGTGGTGGTGGATAAATGCTTCAATCCTGACAGAATGCTTAGGAAGAACTCACTTCTCACCTTCCTTGGTGGTGCCATCCTGTCACCACTTCTGTTGACTCTTGTTGCTTTTTACGCAGCTTCAGCTGTAGTTTAAACAGGATCTTGGGTGTGTGTTGTGGAACTGCAGCATTTTTTTTTAATTGAAAATGACATAATTTGCATTTTCTTTTTTCAGTTTTAAGTAGCATAGGGCAAGAACAGATAATATGAGCATATACTGCAAGTACTATGGATTGTTTGGAACCTCACATTTAGATCCTGTTTGTTGTGAAATGTCATCCCAAACCAAATTGTTATTTAGTATTATTTGTTTATTTCAGCTGTTTTGTGAGGAGTTCCATTTTTTAGTGCAAGGAAAACCTGTGTTGCTGCTGCTGTAGAGTCTGTTATATTAGAATGTGCCAGCAAATGAATCAGTGTTGTGGAAACAAGACCCAGACATGTAAGGACTAGTTTTCTGGATATTTCTTTTCAGGAAATTTTCCTGCTACTTTTGGTTAATTTGTTTCCTAATGCCATATTTTTAGAGCTCTCATACAAATTAGATCTATTTAACTCAAAACAAACCCTGTTGCGAACTTGATTTTTCTAGTGGCCTCTGAAGCCCCTGTTTTACCTAAATACCTCACAAATCTTGTGGTTTTACTTGCCTTCCCTGTGAGTAGCCCCAGGCTACGTTCCATGAGTCAAATGGGATGCTGAGGATTTCTTGTGTTATTCTTTCTCTTAAATATTATTTCAGAACTGTGGTTAGTGTAGGTGTTCTGGGGAGGAGGGAGGATCTGGTTTTCTTGCAACTAGTTACTATGTCTTAATTCCAGAATCAGTCACTCCTGTAAGGAGGCTCCTAATAAAGCAAGAGGGGAATTCTGCAAATCTGGTTCTGCCTTTGCTTTGGTGAACACCTTTCTAGTTTACAGTTGTGTAACCTGGGTCAGCCTTAGCCCCAACATGTGTGAAGATGTATTTGATGTGGCCTAAAGACAAAAAGTGGTTTGTTAATAAGAGGCCTTCACATTTGATTATTACAAGTCATGTAGTTCAGTTTTTAAAACAAAATTAATACAAACAAATGACAAAAAAGACCAAAAGAAACATCAAAAAGCCACCCAAAAAACCCCCCACTGTGCCCTGGTATAATAATCTATTACTCATTACTTGCTGTAGATCCTGATTTTGAAATGCCAATAAAAAGTTCAAAGAATGTGGACTTAAATTCTTTTTCCATCCCACATGGACAGTTAATAACCATACTGAGGAGATTGCTTAAGCATTGCTGGTTATAGTTCAGATTAGCAGGACAGGCATAAAGGCAATCTTAAATATTTTATAGCTAATTTGGCCTAACAAGGCACAAACACTGATCTTTGTCCCATTCTTGTAATTCACATGTTTTCTTAGAAGTTAAAACTGCCTTTAAAACACTGGGAGGACTCTTCTAAACAATATGTAACTGCTCTGGTAAATTAAATCCTGGGCTTTTGATTATCAATGTGTTTATGCTAAGGCCAGGAACTGGGTTTATTTTTCATCTCACTTTAAGAGTGTGATTGTGGAAACTACTGGAAATGTTTCTCCACAAAGTATGATGGAGTTTGGAAGTTCTTTGAAATAATTGTTTTGTATCAGCTCTCTCCCCGAGTGAGAAGCGGTGATGAGGGAGGATTTTTGAGGCAGAGTTTTACTGTGCTATGACTTCTTTTACTAAGGCACTGCCTGTTTTTCATTTTATATCTATATTTGATGATGAGGAATGTTTTACTGTGTTTTCTGTAAGCTTACCTTTGCCTAGTATTTGTTTACTTACTATAAAGCAGGATAAAGTGAGTATTTGGGGGTATATTTGGATATAATTGGCTTGGCAGATGCTGACACCAATTTGAAGCAGATGTCTGTTTTAGAACTATATTTCTGCAAAATAGTTAATTAACCATCTGAAGTCTGGTGTAAGTTATCTTGATGAGAATTTTAAATGGGGTCTGTCCATTTGAATCGGCTGCTGTTTCAGCAAAAAAAAACCCCAACTTGTACAATTGCTGATTCAATTTTTCAATTTCCCAGCTTTGTAGTAATAAGTTGAGTGAGTCATATGATGTTGTGTACTGGACAACTGTTACTTTTAAAAATAAATATAGAAACCTACCCCAAAATGGGCTTGGTACAAATATAGTGAGATTGCAGATAATTCGCCCTCCCTTCTTTCCTTTCTCTTCCCTCTCCTTTTTGCTTTGGAAAGATATTTTCCTCACTGTGCTGTGACAGAGTTGTAGGTTGAAGATAGTTAACAGTCTCTCAACTGCCAAGAAATTGGAAATCTTCAAAAATAAAGCATCCAACGAACATAATTCCAGCAGAGAGACAGAAAACTGGACTGGAATTAAGATTTTTATTCATCTTCTATGTCCTTTAATAGCAAAAGCAAATGGTTGTACAGTCTGCAAATACTAAAAAAGTAAAATTGTCTTATCCACTTGTGCAGGAAATTTAACTGATCATTTTGTTCATGAACAGTTCCTAAAAGCATGGAACAAAATGAAAAGATGCATCTCCTACTATATATGAACAAAATCTATACATTAAAAGAAACCAGAACAAAATTTAGAAGTGTATATTGCATTTACTAGGCCTGGTGTGTATGTGTAGCTGGTGAGTATTTAATAACAATAAAAGCAAGATCAGATTTACATCTGAGAGGCTGTTCCCATCATTGGTATTCACAATTGTAAGATCTCACAGTCACATATGCATCTTATATAAGAAAAAGATGCTTTGAAAATCAGCATCACTAAATTTACTTTAAGATGCCATTACACATCTTTAAGATGCAATTTAAAGGATCTACTCTTCTGCTGCAGTTCAGGTGTTAGTTAACATTCTGATAGGAAAGGAAACTTTTTAAAATTATATTTTCAAGTGAAACCTTTGAAGTCACATTTGAATGTACCCCTTCTTTCTTTGTACTACACTGATTGTAAAGGAATGTGAGAGTGATATCCTAGGAGATGGAGGAACCTTGAAGCTGTAAAATGGCTATTCAAGATACCTTCTTTTTCTTTAAAATAATTCTTCTGCAAAGAAAAGGCTGGAGGGAGGGAAATAGAATATATTCAGCAACTATTTTAAAGGTCTTATGCTGTTCTGGCTTAAAAAAAAAAAAAAAAATATTTGGAATAAGCTACCTGAGCCACTTAGAATAAAAGTATTTAGTCCAAAACACTTTGAAACCCTGTGAGAGAGCCAAGAAAAGCCCATGGTCATTGATAAAAGGAGTGCCCACAGTGATGTGTGTGTATTTAAGTCATCAGACTGCTGCTGTTCTAAGTATTCAAAATTCTTAGTGATAGCCAGAAATACAATTACATGTTGCACACGCCCTGTTGGAGCCAAAGTGTATCTTTTATATATAAAAAAGAAAGGGCTTCTGGTTGTGTTTTGTACTTGTGTGACAGGTTCAGCAAAGCTGAAGCATTGCATTTTTGGCTGTCTGCTTTCATATCTTGGCTTATAATGTTTAAGGTTGAGACAAAACAAGATCTGGCCTTGTATGACTGTATTTCTTCCATAGTTCAATGTCTTTTTACACCATAAAAGAATAAATTTTGCAGACACTCTGAGTTAAGTGATACAGACTTAAGTAAGGTACAGATGTCTACATAGTCCCTGAAGATAGTCACCAACTTACAAAGTCATGTAAAACCTAATCAGCATTTGCTGCCCTTATGTAAGAATTACTGAGAAGTGTTTCATTGAAGGGAAAAAAAAAAGTGTCAGCCACATAAATGTAACATACAGCAGATTCATGAGGTAAAGAACAAATGTACCAAATAGCACTGATCATTAAAACCAGAGTAGTCATTAATGAAAAGTTAACCCTTTCTTACATTTGGGTTCAATCAGAGTGGTGGAGAAGCAGTTCTTTAAGTGTTACAAAATGTTACACCACTAAGAAAGCAACTGAACTTGTAGTCAAGTTCTAAACACTGTTTAAAGATTTTTGTTAAATGTGCTGCTATTTCCCATTCATTGCATCATTCAATGTTACATTACCGTTTGCTGATGCTCCTTATCTACAATGCATTTTGCTAATACTGTTTTCCTCTTTCAGGAGTTTTATGAACACACAAAAACACTTTGGCAAGACGAAGGTGTGAAAGCCTGTTATGAGAGATCTAACGAATATCAGCTGATTGATTGTGCACAGTAGTAAGTATTGCTTCCTTTGGGCTGGAGATGGTTTTGTTACTGACTGCTAGTGACTGGGATTTGCATGTCCTGATGGTTATTTTTCCATACCTTGGAAAAGGAATGTCTGCTACATAGAGAATTCATGGCAATCAGCTATTAAGAGAGGTGTGACAAGCTGGTGTTCAGTTAGTGTCTGTATTTAGAACCTTGCAGATGCTTTCAAATGCTCTTAATTCAGGCTGACCCCTAATGAGGGGGGCAGTTGTATTGTCTCAAAGGCCAAATTTTCTGCCTCTCCCACCTCAGCTACTGCAGCAGGTTTCAGAAGTTGGAAAGTACGTTTGTAGGAAATAAGCCCATGTTTGTCACTTTAGTTTCTAGTGCAGTTTATTTATCCAGAAACAAAGAGATGACAGCAGCAATCACGGGAGGCAGCCTGTGATCAGTCACCAAGACTTCTGCTTATGTGCCTTCCTGAACATATCTGAGATCCATTCTCTTCTGGTGTTTACACCACTGGGATAATTAGTATTGTCTTGAGACACTGCTGCATGTTTGCAGTTACTTACCACATTCAGCAACATACTGTGGTTCAGAATTTTGTGGCAAAGTGCTTGTGATAATTGTGACCATTCCTGGTGTTTTTGTTGTGTTATACTCAAGAATTACAGGACTTATATTTGGAATATTAAGACTTAAAAGTATGATTTCCTAGTTTATACTCTCTACTTTGTTTGGAGAAGCTGAAGTAAGGTTTAATGCTCAAAGACATGCAAGTTTCTCCTTTCACATGATGATGGGCATCTGCAGCTTGTCTCATACTGCATCTCTTAAAGAGCACTTGATGAAATAAAATCTGTATGGTTCTTTTTTTGTTTGTTTGCTTAGGTAAACTTAAAGGTAAATCAACAATTAGCTCTGTTTGAAAAGAGACAAGAGAGATAATTTTACTATGACTTGCACAGCTCTAGGTCTGTAGGAACCTCTTTGAAGTTTTGCCATTGTTTCCAGTGTGAATTTGTTTGATGTGCAGTGATGTCTTTTGCATTAGGTGACTAATGTTTGATCATTTGGCACGGAGGTTTTTGCAAGTTCAGTTGCTACAAAATAAATACTACAAGATTTTCTATTTCAGTCAACTATCCAGTAAATTTTGCGTTTCTAGTGTAAAGTTGATAGAAATGAGGAAAAGCTGGTTTTGTTTCTGGTAGTGCTTGGTGATCTGTTTCTGGTTAGTGTTTGTTAATAGCTTCTGTGCTGGGAAGAAGTAAATACTGTTGAGCACTGAGAGGGTTTTGTGTTGCCCTTTCTTGAAAGAGGAACAAATTTTGTTCTGCCCTGAAAGCACAGAAAGCTAAAATTCTTATCATCTCTGGGCATTGACTTTTTCATGGATCAGCAAGGGAAGTGGCCTTCATGATGGCTTTGCCGTCCTGCTCCATCTAGTGGAACACTTAATTCTACATCATGGGCTGTTGAGCCAAAAATAAACCTTGAACATTGCTGACAAATTAGATTTTTTTCCTGGGGAAAAAAAATAGATGTTACAGTCTTGCAGAAGGAGCTTTCTAACTGTTAATTTTGGTAGTTCTTGTCCTTTCTGGCATTTTTGGCCATGCAGTGGCATTGTTTTTAATAACAGAATATGCATAGCAGGAGGTTTTTTAATGGCAAAATGTTGGCTTGGAGGATAACATCACTTAACAAGTGATAACAAGTGCTGAACTTGTTCTTATCATATTAAATTAAATTAAAAAAGGGACCTGACAAAAATTATTTCCTGTAAAATCTGACTTGATTGATACCTTGAAATTAACCCAGTGAGCACACACTAACAAAAATGTGGCAAGGGCAAAATATAAAATGTAGCTGAGATTCATCAAGTAAGGACTGTTTTAATTTGAATGTGCAAGCTGCTGTTGTTAGAGCTAATAGAAGTTAAAAAAGAAAGTTGAGCAAACTGTTAGGCTTGTCAGCTCTTTCAGAGAGGAGTTTTGGGTTCTGAACACTCTTCCCTTTTGAAGTCCCCATTTAAAACAAGAAAGGCATATTGGAAATGGGAGGTGGAAAAGTGGCTTTTCTCTTTCAAGATCAATCCAGTTCCAAAAATCCTTTCTTGGTCTTGAAAGTTGAATAAATTCTTAAATATTAATGGTTTCTTTGTTCAGTGAATTGCTTTAAAATTCTAAACGTTTCTTGTTCACAAAAATTAACTTTTCAGAGTTGTTTGTAAAGAAATTTAATTTTTTTCAACTGTCATACTTTGAAGTGTGAATTTCTTAGTGTAAAGTTTGTCTTGGTATGGGCTCATTTAACATTCTGCATTTTTTAAATATGAACATTTTTTTCACTGTTGTGACACAGTTATATATAGGAGGCTTTGCAAGGAGATTCTGCCAAGTGTTTAAAAATCAGTTTTGCCTGTCTTTTAGCAGGGAACAGCGAGGAGTGTGTACCTTACAGGGCCTTGCTTGTCTTTCAGAAATGTCACTATCAGAATGAAATTTGTTTCTGTTTCTGCCCCACCTGTATGAAATGTGTGCAGAGCTTGGGGGATCCTGGAGAGCTCAGGGGCTGCACTGTCCTCAGGGAGGGGGCACATCCCAGGGCTCATATGGCAACTGTTCCAGGCAGCCTCCTGCCTGCTGTGTTTTGGGAACTGGCACAAGTCCTTTCCCTCCTGTTTCCTTCTTTCTTAGTGGGGTGAGGGTGGCACTAAGGTACAGGGAAGGCCATGAGGACTTACCTTGTTCCCTTCTGTCTGTCACTGCTGCCTTCACAATTCTACTTTTCATGGATAGAAGCTGATTCTCCGTGGGGACACTTGAGCTGTAGTCCAAGAGAAGGTTGTTTCAGGGCTCGATGGCACAGCTGCAGGAGGATGGAGCATCAGAAAAAGAAAGATGCTTGGAGATGGCAGCTTAAACGTCTGTGGAGTGTGTGCTGAGGAGAGAAGGGAACTTTCTGGTGGGTCAGGAGCTCTCCTGGATAGACAGAGCCTGGAGGGCAAAGCCACTGTTTGCTGCATGTTCATGCCTAAGAAAGTGGGAACAAATATTCTCAGCCTAATGTGTTGTGTCTCCCTAAATCGATTGTAGGTGTTCAGAGTCTGGAAATGGTATTTGTCACCTGTTGCTGAGCAGTAACTTTAAATACTGCAATGCTTCCTGGTGAATCACTACAACTCTGTGTCTCCCCATGAGAAGTGACCATTAATACACACTCTTTTCATTGCTCTGCTGAGTTCCTGCTTGTGTTGACTCAGAAAAGAGCAAAAGCCACAGGTACCTTCCCATTTCCCTGCAGTTGGGATCTTTGGAGGTGTGAAGCTGGAAGGGCTGGCCAGTAACCTCATCTGCTGGAGAGCCCTTCTGGTATCCTGCCCTTTATCCTCAAGCTCCCTGGCTAAATGAAAATGTCACTGTGGAGGAGCCCTGTTCATTTTGAAAGAGTAGCTGCCTCTGCTCATCATGAGCTTTACTGTACTTCCTGCCGAGACATATTTGACAGTCTTGAGAGGCAGAGAAAGGAAAGGCAACTTGTTTCCCTTTTCTTAACTGGACTTACCAAGTAATTAGTTTCATTTCTGCTTTTAGAACAATGTGGTCTGTGAGGTTGTCCGCAGTTTGTCTCTGAGAGGAATGTATTCAGTGAGGAGGGAGCATTATCTGTGAGGAGGGCAAATTTCATTGCTCTTACATCTTGCAGGGATTTACACAGAGAAGGAGTGTTTGTGCTGAAGCTGCCATGTGATCCTGCTCTTGGCTAATAATAAACAGAAGAACACAGAAGTGTCTAGAATACAGAAAATCCCAAACAAAGTTAAATTATTTACCATCCTTCATATTTCTTCCCTAAAGGCAGAGGATTGCATTTTATTTAAAATATATTACTTAATGTCAAAAATATAGGAGCCATTTCCACTGTGATGTGCCAAGACCTGTTTGACAAATCTATGCCTTCTGTCAAATACGAACAAACGTGATCTGTTTGAAGTGCTGTTGTTGCTAATATTTCTACTTATTTGAGGAGCTCTAGTCTTAAAGACTCACAAATACCCAGCAGAGTAGTCAGAGTAAGAAGGATCTTTCCCACAGGCATGTGCTGTTTGTGGCACAAGGACATGAAGGATTGACACTGTCCTGGAAGGTCTGACCCAAAGTCTGCATATGGCCTGAAGAAACTTGCTTTGATGTCAGTAGCAAATCAAAAGCAAAGCCTGGGTACATGAGCCTTCTGGTGCTTTTCCTAGAGTTGCTAATATCAGGCTGTGCCCACAGATCCTTGAATTTTTGTTTTAGTAGCCTTGGCCACTAATTTGAATTCATGTTTCATTTTACGCTGTGCTTTCTCTGCGTACGTATCTCCTCGCTGGCGCTTCCTGGTTTTGGCTGGGGTGGAAAAGGAAATAATGTGAGAGACAGTCTTTGCAACCCATTTCACACCCTCTGATATCAGGAAGGGCTGGAAGTAGCATTAGAGAGCCCATTCTCACGCTATTTCCTGCCGCCAGCTCTTCTCCTGCCGCTGCCATTTCGGGAAGGAGAAGGGACGGGGAGGTGGCTGCTGGAGGTGCAGAGTCGCGATTCTCCAGCTTCAGCACCAGCAGAGCCTCTCTGATACCTTGAAACTCTGCCAGGCTGCTCCAGAAGGGTTTTATGAGAAGTATTTTTTAAGATGTTTGTTTTTAAAATACTTATCAAAGAAAAGAGGGGAGTGCAGCTATTAACCGACTGCTGTGCGGGGCTGCTGAAGGATCAGCACATGTGGACATGCTGGTTTCTTAATTTCTAATGTGTTATGAGTCGTAAATTCTTTATATTTTTATTAAGATTTATGGTGTGTTTTATTTCTGGATTTGCAGACTTGTAGAGAGCAATTAAGAGCCCCGATCTGAGCACTTAATGATTTTCTTCCACACTGATTTCACTTCATGACAAAGTTCCCTTCATGGAACATGTAGTAAAGTGTGTTTGCTCAAAGTCTCACCTTTTTAAATAGTGGCTGATTTATCAGGGGTACTACTGTTAGTCTAGTTTCTTATTTATTACTTTTTTTTTCTCTTTCTTTCCATTGGATATGATTTTGACAGAGTGGTTTCTCTTGTCTCCTGCAGCTCTGCAAGCCACGTCTGCATAGTCCCATTCAACAGGACAGGAATTTCCCTGGCCTGTATTCCTGGCATACATGAGCTTCTTACGGACAGTAACAATTATATTGTTAAACGTTCCCATGAGGAAGAATAATATTTGTGTCCCCTTTTGGTGATCTAAAGCTGATGAGCTTGTCTGCTGCTGTGGGAATTCCTTGGCAAGCCAGGGAGTAGACCCAGATCATCTAACTTATAATTCTTGGTCTTGATTATAAAACCCACCTTTAATTTCAATTTAATTTCAATTTAAAAAAATTGTACAGCCCAGGTTATACTTTTTCTGCAATCCAGTGGGGCATTAGATGCAGAAATAGGTTGCTGTAGATGATTGGAAGCACAGTAGCTCCTGTCTTTTTGTAACTTTGGTGAAGTCACTACTAACAACATGGGTCCAAATATATAATAGCTGAATTATATCCAACTTCTCCATGTGTGTGCCCCTTCTTGCTGACTGTCAATAGCAGGGATGTGCCTGCTGGCAAGTGCTCTGAAAACCAGATTACCTAAATTTAGCCAGTAAATGGATTATGAATCCAACACATGTTCCCACTCTTGTCACAGCTAATCATAAATTTGTAATTTCAAGCTATGCTCAACCCCAGATAAACTTCTCTGTCTTCAAAATAAATTACATCCGAGTATGAAGCAAAATAAAACGAAAGGTGTCCTGGAACTGCTTGAGTGTTACGAATCAGGTGTTCCAGTAAGGAAGATACAAAGGTGATAGGCCATAATGGCAGAAAGACCTTTACAAGTCCAAAATATGAATAATTGAAGTCATACCACAGGTTTTGGGTGATGCCTACTGCATTGTTCTGAATTACTGTGAAGGGGTTTGTTTAGCTGTTTGCTCCAAGAACCTGATTCTGCTTCCACCTTCACTCACTCTGGCACTTGTAGCCCCCCCGGGCCCATTACCTTCATTCATCTACTGCTTTTATTTCTCCTTTGTTCCACACATCTGTTCATGTGCCAGTTCCTTTCTGGCCTTTGGCTGCAGATGCAACTTCCTTTCCCTTCTAGTTGTAAATACTGGGGATTTGCTTTCAGCTGGAGGCTGGGCTGACCTGATTGAGGAGCATGAAAAAGCTGGGTTGGAACGTCTTCCCCAATTTCCTGACCCAGTTCTGCATCCAAACATCACACTTTGCCTTTTAGTTTAAAAGCATCACTTCTTAGTGCCTGCAAGAGTTAAGGGTAAACCCTGGTGTTCATGGGTGCCTGATTCAGTGGAAAGGGATGTTCATTTCTCAGTGTTACACTTGGTTTCATGTGCAAATGGAGCATTTGCTCACACAACAGCTGTTTCTTTGTTTCAGTAATATTCACAGGCACAGCATTTGCTCAGGTTAGGCATGCACTGGATCAAGAGTATTTTCCAAAGTTTGGCATGAATGGTAACATTTTATTTAAATAAAATTTGCCCATAAAATAGTAATTTTTTCCTGAGATCATAAGCAGACACCCACATGATTTGGCCAGTAGATTGCTGTGCTCCTCTAAAAGAAAGGTTTCATTTTGAATGTCAGAAGAACATCAGTGTGATGAAGGCAGGGTAACAGACATACTGACATTTTACATGGAGGAAAATGCTGTGTGGAGTCTAATGTGTAGTTTGCTCAGGATGTATCTCCACTAATACTTTCTTTTAGTAGTCTGCTTTGAAACCAAAGTTGGTATTACCAAAGAATGTGAATGTGTAAGTAACTACTACTGTCTAAAGCTAAGAATGATGCATCTTCAGAAGATAATTCTGTACTAAAAGTATTTGGCTACAGTCCAGAATTCTGCAGACAAAGTTCTTTAGCCCAGTTTCTTGATGGGTGGCGTATACCCATAATGTTAATTAACAGAGTTAAAAATAATTCACTGAAGAGAAGAACAGATTCCTTGCTGCTGCTGATAAAAATGGCAACCTGTTGTTTGATAAAGAATATTATGCCTGCATCACCACGTAATTTTAAACATGCAGATAAAAGGCAAAGTGTACATAATCTCAGAGATTTCTATTTCAAAAGAGAAAATAAGATAATCTTAAGCTTTTTTTTTTTTTAAAGCAAATGTAAGATGCATATTTTTGTAATTGCTTTCAAGTCTGTTTGGTTCAGTGGTGTCTGGATTTCTTAGTCAACATATTTCTGATACCTGCTCAGGCTTCTGCTTTGTTTTTTGTGGCTCTGTTCTCTGCAAACCTAGAAATGCAAATGCAGTGGAATTTTTTTTGTGGGTGAAGGGAAAGAGTTGAAATGCGAGGAGATGGAATATAAGCCAAAACCTTCTGTTAATTAAACTCTTACTAATTTCTGCATTTTAATGGCAACAGGTTCCTCATTCCTTCCCACTGTTTTCTTTTCCCGCCCTCAAAAGTTTTTGTTGTGGCATTAAGTAATAGTGTGAGAGAACATGCAAGAAATGTATGAAAAAACATCTTTTGCCCACTGAGGGGTTTGGAAGAGATGCTGCGAATATTATATTGGTCTCTTGCTCTGTTGATAGGTACGAGTTTGTAATAGAATGGGAATTAGTGAACAACACTGGCTCTGCACGTTAACTGGGTATTTGTATACAGATTTATGCCTAAAGCTAAACTTACCTGGGGTTTGTGTTGCAAAACAGGTAGAGAGTTGCCACCCTGAAAAGTAGTGTTACCAGCTTCTAATCAAGATGTATAGGGTTGACTTGTTGATCATTTTGCTTGATTATTTGTTAAGTTTTGAGACTTCATAAATAATTTTCTGTCTAATTAAAATGACCAATGTTTGTCAAACAACTAATATATTAGTAAATAAGGTGTCATGTGCACTTACAGCCCTGATTCCATGTGCAGTCCATTTTGAGAAATTCATCACAGTTGTTACAGACACGACACAAAATAATTTATTCAAGAAATTAGTGTGTTGTGTTGTTACATACAAACATTAAATGTGGCTACCACTGTAGTATTCCCACACAATTTTATTTTTCTTTCATGATTATAAAGATTAAAAAAAAAATAAATTAAGAATCTGGATTCACCCTTGCAGGAACTCTTCCCCCTGTGAGTTAATTCATTAACAAGAGGTTTCACAAGCATCGCTGATTGTGTAGATTCCTTGGGGTTCTACTGAGCAGCCTTTCATCCTTCCAGCAATGCCACACATTCCTGGAGCGAGAGGATCTCATCATTGTAGTAAAACACTGGGTTGGGCTCCTCTTGCAAAGCTGGTGAACAGACCATTGGTGCATTTACTGCAGGGCAGGCCTGGTGTTGGAGGAGGTTTGACACGTGCAGAAAGTCAGACCATTGCCAAAGCTACGTGAATGCTGAGAGCTCAGGACTCTCAGGTTTGGCTTCACCGTGTGTGGATCTTGCAGTGATGTTGCTCTTTTTTTCTCTCTGTTTTTATTTTTTTCTAGGCCCAGAATATACCTTTTTAATGGTAGGGAAAACGCAACAAATTCACCCTAAAAATAACACTGTTTACTGCAGGTGAAACTTCTGTAATTGCATTGCTCAAAAAACACATTTCGAGAAAATTGGAATGAGTAAAATAGTAGATTATTGTGTACACAGTAATCCTTCAGTCCTCTGGTTTTTGTGAACACAGGTAGTGGTCAGTCTGAACTGGGAATGAATGAATGAATTGGGCTGGAGTGAATTAGGGTGAGAGGAAATAAGAGGAGGAATTGAGTCTATGTAAACTCTGTAAGGTTGTCATGCACCCAGGGTGTACTAGACAGTTGCATTTTTTGAAGTTTTACCCATTAGTATAAAAAGTGTGCTCAATTTTACTATAAAATTCCCATAACCTTATTAAAAAATAGAGCAAACAACATCTTGAATTGTGAGTATCAGCCTTAATGGTATAAAAGTCTTGGATTTTAGTGTAGTGATGAAAAACCATAGCTGTCACATGGTAAGAATCAGGCAAAGCAATGTTAAAACTTATTAGTTCCTGAGAATTAATTTTCACTCACCCTTCCCTGCCATGCTCATGGAACATCCCTTTGTTCAGAGAAAGCCCTCAACGGGGGTTGTTTTGAGCTGTGGTTCGAACAAACAATTCAATATGAGACAGAAACAAGCGGAATAAAAGACTTTCACAGAGGCTGGAGCAGCCTTCCCCAGGAATCCCTCCTGCAGGAGGAAGATCTGCAGGCACAAAATACAGGGCAAGCTATAAATAAACGCTTGAGGAAACAAGAAAGAGCATGGCATTGATTGCATCATTTTTGCATGGCGCGTATCAGGCCGGAGTGATGTTCCTGGGTGGATTTGGTGGTAGGAGTGCTGGAATAGCTGATGTGGGGTGCAGTACTGGTCTGACTAGGGGATCTTGAGAGGGAGGACCCCTTGAGTCTGTCTGGCTGCTGCTGTGGAAGCCACAGAAAATGCTGCTGCAGCAGGAAAGGGCTGCTGCAATGATGTGCTTCCCGTGCGCTCCAAACGTGGAGCAGATGTGACTGGTGCTTTTAGGATTTTGCAGTTTACTCACCTTGGTGGGTGAGTAGCTGCTGGAACTTTTTGCCTGACCTTGGGAGCTGCTGTTTCTGGTGTTCACAGAAGAATCAGTAAGCACAACAGCTTTTGTAGCACAGTTGATTGTTGTTTTTTACGAGAGCTGTTACCGCTCGTGCTGTATTGCTGCAGAAAAGGAAAATCTCAAGATTAGAGGATTACAATTAGGAGAATACTTTTATCAAACTAAGACCTAAAAGGGTACCATAAAACCTTATTAAAGACTTGCTTTTTAAAAAAAAATTAAACCCCCCAGTGTTCCAAAAGATAAAAGGCAACAGAAAATTCCTGATACAAGGATCAAATGAGGCCAGTACATTTGCTGGTACAGTGTGAAAGCGCCAGGTTCGATTCCCAATTATTCCCTGGGCTGAAACACTGCAGATACATCACTGCCAGTCCCAGGGAGAGGGAGCACTCAGTGCTGACTTGCACGTTCTCTCCCTCATTTTCCTCTTCTGGGAACTCCACCAAAGCCTTTCCTTCACTGGGGACTTCAGTTTAAATTTCTTTTGTCTGATGCTTGCCTGCATTCACAGGTATTGCTGAAGTTACTGCTTTTGAGAGCCCCCTGACAAAGATGTCTGCAGTACATTTGGTATAAATTTACCAGCAGGCTCAAAAGTTTATTGAGACCATGTGCTTGCATGCAGAGAACATGGTCATAAAATCCCAACTATAAGGAAGGGCAGGCTGAAAATTAAAAAATAGATGAAGCTCATATTAGATGAAGTTCTCAAACTGATGCTGAGCTTAAGTGATCTTTAAGTACTTTTTATAGCATGTGATTAGTTCTAAAAAAACTGAGAGAAATTGCTGGCAAATTTTACATGTGATTAAGAATAATTTTGTAGCAGGATGTGATTGATAGGTTTTATGATTTGAAGCATCATTTTTAACTGGTTACTTTGTAGTATATTATACATTGATTTTGTAGCTGAAACGTGTTAGAATTATGTTTAACTGTAACAACTGATTTTGTGTTAACTGTGTTTGTATTGTAGTACACTAATTAAGTCTCCGAGAAGGATATGCACCATCAAAGCTAAATTGCAGTGTGTTCATTACACAAGTGAGGGGTTTCAGTGTCTGGGTGATAATTTACACTTGAAACATGTTGGCTGCCCAGCCGAATTTCCTGTGAAGTGCCTTGGGGTACTCCACAAGGTTTCCCTTCCCCCCCGAGGGCTCATGTAAACTGCAGCCCAAGGAAAAGCTAGAAAAGGGCTATTTTTAGGAAAGCTGCTGCAGCTGGGGGAGGGAAGGAGCCTTGGGCCCTAGAGGAGGGTCCCCCCCGGCATGGTGCTGGCATTCATGTCATGGACCCACATTCAGTCCAGGTCAGGTGGCCAGGTCCTGCTGTAGGGTCTTGGGTGAAATCTGTGTTTTTACAAAAACAAACAAACAAACAAACCAAAACAAAAACACCACAAAGCTAAACAAACAAACAAACAAAAAGCAAAAAAACCCACCACCTTCTGAAGCCTGAGTAATATTTATATGAATGAAATAAATGAAAATAGCAATATACGTGCAAAATGCCTGTGATGTGTTAATTTGCCCTTTTTGATTGTTCATTTATTGCCAATGTTGGTAATACTTGCTAAGTTGTTCAAGCACCATTTCTGCTGTTAAGGCATCTCAGAGGGATTTTAATTACTCATTTGTAGGATAAAATATCAGGGACCGTGTGCATCTTGAAGCCTCATATCTGGCAAGGCAATTTTCTTACATAGTTTCATGAAGAATGTGGCTGTTCTCTGGATATTCTTACATCAAATTGAGTCTCATGAGTGAGCCAATGTTGCTCGAATCTCCAGATTGTTGTTTTATTTTGGTCTTTTCATTAGCTCTGCCTGTCAGTACGTGTGCCATGAAGAACAGATTTTGCTGTTAAGGTGTGCAGGTTCCTTTCTTTTGCCTCAGTCTGAATGGTTTCTCCTTGTTTCTCCTGGAGGATTCACTGTTCCCCTCTGTTCCACAGAGGTGAACTGCTTTAGGATACACTCATTTTGTTATCAAAGGCCAGACTCGGGTGAAACATGGTTTCCCCATTTGTAAATTGGTGGTTTGATATATTTTTTATTCAAGAAAAATATAAATGCTCCCATCTGCAAAAACCACTGGGTGATTTTGGATAGTGTGAGTTTTTAAATGAAATCAGATGAGTGAAGGATGATCAATCTTTCGTGGTACTAATGCCAAGAAGTATTGCAATGTCATCAAGCATCTTGAACTGGTTTGGTAGAAGGGGTGAGAGGATGGATTTAGAGATCTGTTTTACCAGCATAGATGATATATTCCCCAAATGGGCATTCCAGACTCTAGGATCTTGCCATGTCACGTTAATATGTAGATGTTAGTGTATTTTCAAAACCAACTCTAATTCTCTACCCCTGTTGTTCAAAGTTTTTTCAAAAATCAGGTGTGTCGTGTGTATGAGAGTGGAATGTGAGGTTACAAGGGACTCATTGGTCTCACAGTGTGTTATCAAGGGAACCAGTATTTAAAATGTCTAGTTTTAAAGAGCTATTTGGAGAAGAACATGTCAGATTATAACTCACTTTATTGTGATTTCTGTGGCTGTTTCAGTGAATTGGCAAATATCAGAACTCCTCTGTGCTCTTTCAGAGCTCTTGGGTAGCCAGGACCCTTGACCCTTCTCCAGTGCCTCTGGAGTACTTCCCTGTCCACCTCTCTTCCACAGAGCTGAACTACTCTAGGATCCAAGCAGTGTGTTCTCCTCTATGGTTTTCCCCAGCTCTCTTCAGACATTTTATGCTCCATTTCTAATTTCCTCCACAGTCTCCCCTCGGAGCACGTTGTGGATTGTGCAGCTGCACAGAGCTTCCCAGCTCACAAGGAGGGTGACTGGGGATCGGGCAGGGAAAAACAGGGCAAGACAGGACTGGACAGGACAGGTAAAAGCAGAACTGCTCTCATTAAACTAAAAAAAAAAACCCAACCAAACCCCAAGCTTGGCCCTTCACCAATTTGTAGGATCAGAAAGGTGTTGAGCCATTTCCCAGTTTCAATCTGATTGGAGCCAAGCCTCAGCAGACGCTTGGGAAGCTGTAGCTCCACTGCTGCTTAATTGCTTCTTGTTTTGAAGGATAATTAGGAACTTTATTTAAAAATAGTAACTTTAGTGTTCAGTCCATTAAATTTGTCACCAAGATAATTTCATTAGACTCCCAGCTGTTTTCTTATTGTAATTGTGAACTAAAAATAGGTAGGATTTGTGCTGCTGTGTGCAGAGTCTGGTACCTCCATTTCAGTTCTGACTTTCTCTAATGATGTGAAATGTGTTTGTTTCCCTCAGAGCTTTCTTCTGGGCTGTATTTAAGAAGGTCCTGCTAATTATGCCAAAATTGTGTACTGTGGTTTTCTGATAAAGTCACGTGGCTGTGAAGAATATGAAACTGATTTCCCTCAAGACAAGTCTTACAAATGAAAGATTGATGCCACACCCAGTACATTTTTCTTTTTCACCAGTATGTAAGAGATGTTTGTAATAGCTCAACAAACACCTTTTAAAAACAAACAGACACTAATGAACACAGGTTTGTTACTATTATTATGAGGGGTGTGATTTACCCTCTCAGCTCAGTTCTCATGAGCAGTCCCTTTGTTGTGCATAATTGAAATCACAATGTAGATTGTGAGATAATGTGACAATTACCGTGTTTATATTGTATGAAACACCATTTTTTTTTGAAACAAACCTCTGTAATTACCAGAATCTGTACAAGCATACTCCGCTGTTATGCATACAAGGTTTACAGGACGAATCAGGTTGTAATATCCAGATTTAAATAGTGTCTCTTTTAAACTCTGAACTGTTTCACATTTATTCCTGACACCCACACCATGAAGCATTATAATGGATTAATGCAGGACATGCAGAAAACGGAAACAGATTTTTCTCTGCAGTTAGACTGTGTAAATACATGGCAGTTTCCCTTAGAAATCAGTGATCACAGGATCACAGAGGATGGGTAGGCTTGGAAGGGAGCACTGAGGCCATCCAGTCCTACCTCCCTGCTCAAGCACCTTACTCAGGATTGTGTCCAGACAGCTCTTAGAAAAGTTGCATTTTTTTAATTGTGATGTTAGTAAAAAAATTTTTTTTTCCCTTGGGATACCTTTTGACTAAAACTCCACTAAGTACCTGCAGTTCATGCTGATAAAAATGAATGTAGGTAATAGGAGGAAGTTCTGCTGCAGAGCAGTGTGGGGCTTGTGGTTTCCAAGTGCTTCGTGTTTGGAGCCACAATCAAGCAAGTCAGTGACCCGAATATAAATTATATGGACCTTTGGGGTTTTTTTCTCTTCCCTATTCTATTGTCTTTAGGCAAAGAAACAGAAAATTGTAAGATGTGCTAGTAAAACATAGGAACACTCCTATGGAAGTGAGTTCATTCAAAGGAGGGGAATTTTCTCCTTTAATTAAAGTGAAGGGTGTGCTTATCTGCAGAAGTACTCCAGTGGTGTTCCCTCAAAACCTGTATTTAGCTGCAGTGTGTAATTCTGGCACGCTTTATTAGCGTCTCAGATCTTTTTTAATTTTCTCATCTGCTTGTTGGCAGTCTGTTCCTTGGACTTCCTGTGCGTGTGCATTTCTACAAAGCAGATAAGTGCAGTTTTACAAGCTGAAGCTGAACGTGGGTGGGATGGCGTGAGGGAAGAGTGCTGTTTTGAAAGCTCTGCACCTGTCACTAGTTTTGAGCATCACAATCCGTACAGGGCAGCCAGTGTGTGCAAGATGCTGCAGAAATCTCTTAGGCAGCAGAATGTAGAAGAAAAGCGGGAATGGCTATATTTAGTAGTCACATATTATTAACTTCTGTGTAATGTATCAGTTGCTGTGCTCAGACACCCTTTTTTGTGGCAAGTCTAATAATTTGCCACTGAGTAGAGGAAGTGGAGTTAAAACACTGTCATGTGATAAAAGCTGTTTCACATATGGTTATGGTGTTTATAGACTGTGTATGTATAAATAAGCACCTGCTACGGTGTAGGTAATGTAGGAACACACCTCCCTTTCATCAGAACCATTGAGTCTTCTCTCCAGACTTTCTCGCTGTCTGACCCATCTGATCCGAGTCTCTCCCACCTTGCAGCCTTTGCTGCTGTTCGTAGTGTAAACCACGATCCGGAAGCTCTAATTATAGTAATGCAGAACAAATGGAAATCCTGGAATTGTCCTCAGCACTCTTAAATTGCCAAATTGCCAGTTGCAGGTATCAGAGCAATAGGTGAGCCAGCCCAGGACTGTTCCCCTGGAGCTGCCTCATACCTCTGCTTCCGAGCACAGCTTTGAGTTGCACATTTATTTCCAGATCTCTGGGCTGTGAATATCAGATGGCCACAAAGTTTCAGGTACTGCAAGAACTTTGAAGCAAGACTGCAACTCTGTAGGGTGCTGTACATCATTTAGTGCTTCCTTAGAGTCAGGCATTATAAGAGGGTTGCTGTCTTTATGTCTTTGTGCAGAATAATAGACTTGAATATTGGGCAGCCAAAAGCCCCGGCTGGGTTCATAACCCCTGAAGGAATGTTGATGTGGGAATATGGACTACATTTGGGGAAGGGAAATACCATCTGAGACCCCTTCTTGTCTTTCCCACTGCAGCAATTATACCCATGATTTTTAGTGTCTGTTTTAGTTCAGTTCTTCTCCTGAGACTGTTTAAATGTTTCATTCATGTAGAAGAGGAAATTTGTAATCTGTTAATGAATAATTCAGGTTTAGGGTTTCAGCCATTTAAGATGCAAACAAGAGACACTGCCCTCTGCAGACAAAGAGGTGGGCAAGATGTGTGTGTCCTCTATTGGAATCTTATGGCTTTTAGTCATCCAGTGGAATTTGGAGATTTTCTGGAACTTCAGTGCACACCTCGGGCTCTTCAGTTTGACTTTTCCTTCCCTTGGATTCCGTGCTGCCCAGTTGTGACTGAGTGTGAGGGGGTGGGGAGTCCACCCACTTGTGGTGGAAAAATGAGCTGTTATTTATAGCTGTGTGATACTTTCTTTTCAGTGTAATAAAACAAAGAAGCATAAACCAGTATCCCTGGAGTTTCAGAATTAATGCCCACTGAGATGAAAATCTCTCCCACCTCTCAGTGTTTGTTTCATGGCACCTGCACAGGTAGAACTCACTGCACCATTTTGTATTTAATGGTCATGATGTGTAGAATCTTTCTTTCTTTGTTCTCTTCCATAAGGAGAGGTGGGACTGGAGTTAAGGTTTCCAGAGAACGTGGCAGTAATTTAAATTTGGCAGCTTTGTACAGTGTAGCTCAGCACAGAGGTAGAAGGGTGGTTTGTGGTCAAGGCTCTGGCAGTGCCTGGGAGCAGAGACCTGTGTCAGGAAAGAGGGATGGGGCTGTGGGAGAAGACTTTCCCAGTCCTTGGCCTCTGGAAAGTCTGCCAACAAGGCGGCCAGGGAGGATGCTGAGGCTGCATATGTGTCACCTCTAGTACCCCCTGAATCTTAATATTCTTCTGAGTATAATGTTCCATTTCAAGATAGATCTGTCCCTTCTGCTGCTGAGGGCTTTTAGAGTTGTAATGCTAAAATAATTATGTTCTATGAATAATACATTCAGTAATTACAACACGTTTATATAGGTAATAAACATAGTCAATAAAGCTAGTTTAAAGGAACTAGTTCCACCTGAAGCAGCTGACTTACAACTTCCTCATTTTAACATTACAATGTTACAATGCAAACTAATTAGAGAATAAAGGATTTTAAAAGTCCTCCCAAAATTTCCCCTCACCTCCAGCTCTTTCTCCCACATGCCCAACCTTCACCCACACACATAACTCCAGTCCTGTCTCAGTTCCATGTTTTGCAGCACCTGACTGTTCCTCTGTGAGTCAGAGACTGCTGTGGAAAACCTCCCTGTGCCGAAACCAGCCGACGTGACTCTGGGCTGGGAGAGGAAACAGGCAAAGCTTGTGCCTTGTCAGGGATTTTACTTTTCCTGTGCACACTTCATTCTAAATTCTCTGTCACTTCAGTCTTAAAAGCACACAGCTCAGAAAAGTCCGCATTAGAAAACACATTTAAAATGTTAAAATGCATTTTGTAGATACAAAGTGTATCCTGCTGTCTGTTTTACAGACATTTGGATGATTGGAGCTTTTAATACTGTTTTTAAGGGTTTTAATAGCCAGCTGTGTGTTTTGGGACATGAGATTTAAAGTTCATATTTTGATAATGATTAGAATTCAGCTTCAGAATTAATTGAGTTAGCAAGTCAGTGGAGAAGAGGGGGGAAGGGCCAAAATATTTTATTGAAAAGATTCTAAAATGGCATGGCATGTCCCATGTTAATTTGGGGCTGTTTGTGAGCCTTTGTAAAGCCACGTTATTCTGAGTTGTCTGTTTTGATTGCAGGCTTAAAAGCACTAAATACTCAAATGCACTTCAGGGCAATATTCCATCGTGAGGGGCTGTGTATTGGTGTTATCACAAATATGTGAGTAAGCAAAGATGGAGGGTTTATAATGGCTTTTCCTTTTAAGCGTAGCAAAACTCTAAGCAAAAAGCAAAACCATGAAACTGGATGACTGGCAGGTTTCTCATTGAGAATAAAAGAGGGCTACACTATTCCAGAACCATGGTCATTCCTGTGAGTGGCTTTCCCACAGAAGCAGTGTGGTCACCTTTATTGTTTATCTTTGATTTTGGCTTCAAGCTTGTTTTCTTGCTCCTTTTATCTGCCTGAATGTAACATGTACCAGGGAGAGACAAGCACTTCATTTTGACTTCTTTATTTTGTCGTATGGCAAAAGAACACAGAACCAGATTTTTGCAGGTAATGCTTTTTATAGTAGCCAGAGATCAGTGTCACTGCACTGCTCAAAATTCGCAGCATGAAATTGCTATTGCAGCTCTGTATCATTTGCTTGGTTTAAAATGATTTTTTAAGTATGCCTGGTATTAAATTGCATGATTGAATGCTTTCCAAAAAAAAAGAAAAAAGAAGAATAACTTTACAACTCACTTCTGAAAGAGAAGTGTGCTCTTTACAGATGCTTTACCAGATGCCAGGTTGTGTGTCTGCTCTACAGAGGCCTGGAGTTGTTTTTGCTGAGTTGAAAGAAGAATGTTTAAAAAAGAAGGAGGGAGGGAAAGCTGAATTCCTCTGAGAAAAGCAGAAACTGAAATGTGAGCTTCTGTGAGTTGTTGGAACTGTCAGCCCCAAGCAGGTATTGACAGGTAGCTCTGTGAAGACACCAACTGCAGTTACAGTCCCAAGTGTCACGGGAAAGAAATGAAATGTTTGAGCCTCCTGTGAGCAGGATCAGAGTCAAAATTACTGCCTTGCTGTTAAAGAACCTACTTCCCTAAAATTCTGAACACAAATCTCAGCTGGGGTGGTGCCTCAGTAGGCAAAATTCCAGCGCTGGATTTCTGTTCTTGCACGTTAAATACATGTGAACTGTTTTGCTGTAGATCTTCCTACAAGTGTGTTTAAATGGGCAGTGCAGTCCTCCCTCACCACCCTGCTCAGAACCCTGCAGCACTTTGTCTTCCCATTGTTTTGGGCTCATCTCGGGCCTGATTGCTTCCCTGAGCTATCACTGCTTCCCGAGTTCCTGCGGAAACTCAGTCCTGGGTTCAAAATTCCTTTTCTGTCACGTGGGATTGTGTCAGCTCCACTTACCTCTGTCCCTGAAATTTTTGTTACAAATGATATTGCCTATTTTTCCAAAAGCAGTCGGGGAGTGCCTGGTTCTGTGTTCTCCATGCTTTGGTTTAGGTTTACAGGCTACACACAAGCTGAAAAATGTGGGAACTGTCTGAACCCTTATTTTATCTGGTTTTACAGATTAGTTTGTTCCTTCAAGTTACAGAAACTAGTATGAAGTATTAGTTTCTTAATCCTTTTATCATCTGAAGGCCCTTTTATTAGTATTTTAAATTATTACCGTAATTTGTTATTATTGTTAATGATGACAATTCTATAATAATACAGTTTCAAAATTATATGTATGGAAACCTATTCCACTGATTTGATGGCACTGGAGGGAGCTACAGACCATGAGGACAAGGTTCATAAAGATACTTTGTTGAAACACAATGAAAGGATATCCATTAGGTTCACCTGTTTTAATTGCTCAGAGCAGCCTACAGTAAAAGAGGCACATACTTACAACATGCGTAGGTTATTCTGTATTAAAAATTACATCTGAAATTGAAGGAAGCTTTAATTTCCTGATTTGGAATGAAATATGGGGGAATTTCAAACAAATTTATATTCTGTAGAGGTGCTCTTTAATCTCATTAAAAATTACTCATATAGAACTTTGCATAAATGACTTCTCTTAAACAGGCTCCTTAGTCTAAGTTAGTGGCAAATATTCTTAAACCTGTCAAAGAAGGTCCCTATTGCCTGTGATGGATTTAAATTAGATTAGATTGTGAAAAATTATTAAATTTAAAGGTTTTTTCCACGTTCAGTCCCCAGAGAGCACAGGAGGGATGCAGTTGTGTTGGTTTCTTCGCCGTGTATAAGGTCTGGGACTTAATTAAAAAAGGCTTAAAACAACAATCCCTGAGTTTGTTCGTAGATACAGACCTTTTCCCACCTTTCAGAAAATAGGCATGGCAAAAAAATATATTAAAAATATGAGTATTTATAGGGAGCAGTTGGGAGAGAAGTTTGCGATCAACCACACTGGAGTTGTCCAGTCCAGCTCGATGGTTTTATACGTGGTAAACAGCATGGAGACAATTTGTTATTTTCTTACAATTAAGTACTACAGCTTTTAAATCCTTGCATGAAATTAAAAATTGTAGTCTTTAGTGTGCAGAGCTTTTGCTGAAATAACTGGAAAAAACACCAAACTTGATGGAGTACCTAGAAATTAGTAGAGTCTTTGAGAGTCACAGGAGGTTAAAACCATTTCCAGCATCAGGAAGAACAGAAATGGGGATAGGTAAAAATGAAGGCAGGCAAGCAAAATTCGTTTAAAGTGTAGAAAAGATGAAATACTCCATATCTAAAGCAGCTTTGATAGGGTTTTTTTGCAAGAATCAGGCTCTTTAATTAGATCTGAGTCTGGTGTTTTCAGCCCACCAAAGTTGGAGAAGAGGGACAGAAAGCAAAGTGAAGTGGGAAATTTTTTTTGTGTAAACATTTAATTACTTCGCCTTTTCCCATGGTTTTTGCCTTTTGCAGTCTTGTTAAAAGAAAAAAAAAAGTTAATAGGGATTGCGCCATGTTCCTTCCCACTCCCTCACCCCATGTTCCCGCCCCAGGCTTGCCCTGGGATCAGATCCTGGTGTAGTGATCTCATCCATACCGTTACCTTTCATTTCTGTTCCCAGCCTTGGCCTCAGAGCAGCTTAAGTAATGTGGGGTGGGGTGAGGGGCTGCTCCAGGGTTATTTAACATATATGGGCTTGTGTGGCGGGGGAGCCTCGGGGCCATGCAGGGGGAGCTGGTTGGTTTGGTGGTTGTGAGAGCGTGAAAACACCTTCCTGCAGGTTTGCAAAGCAGGAGTGAAGGCAGCTGGAGCAGCCTCAGGTGCTTGGGGTCGTGTTGGTTCTCGGTGGGGAAGCTGTGCAGAACAGTTTCATGTGGGAGCTGGGAACAGGGTGTGGGATGTAGAGTTTGGGGTGAGCTGTGCCCTTGGTCAGGGTAAAGGAGCACAAATGATCTCCTTGCGGGGGGACACCCCTCCAAAACCATCACTGGAGGAGGAGGGATCCATAAGCAGCATCCAGTCAAGGTGAAGAGCTAATTCTAGAGGGGAACCTGGTGGGTGTCCTGGGGTCCCATGGAGGCCCTTCCAGCAAAGCACTGGAATATTGGCCATGCTTGTGTTACCTCATGTAGTGTTTGTTGCTCTACAGCCTCTCCATCTCATCCTCCTCCCAGACAAAGTTTGTCCATTATATGACTCAGAAAGGGCGATCTCATAATAATGTATGAATTGCTTTCTTAAAGAAGAAAAAAATATATATAGTTCTTTTTTTACATGATTTAACTGAAAATTTGCAGTTGGGAATAGGCTCTTAAACTGACTTGGAGTATCTTTATAAAAAACAATAAATCCTGCATTGCACGTTATAAAGAACATTATCCAGAATACTTCTGTGAAAACTGCTGTTTCTGAAGCGTTCATTGTTCAGATGGCAGGGGAGCAAACTGGATGTGGTAAAAGGCAGGGGGAAGGGGAGGGAAGTTTACATACAGCTTTAAGCCTGGGTGGAAGTTGCTCTACAATTTTTAGAAATGAAAATATCCATGTAGGGACCTAAAGGAATCCTGTGGGCTGATGGTGCAGTTTGCGTGGAGCGCATGCACGGTGCCTTTATGGCAGACGGAAGATATTTTACTGTGGCTTAATGCTTATTATAGTTGCAGTTTTTTGATCACCATCTGTAGTCTCTATTGGTTTTTGATAGAGCAACTAAGATTTTATATTTTGAGAGTGGTGTTCTCTGCGTTGTGTCACGCTGACTACTGCTTCCAGTGTCTGTGAAATAACAAAGCCTTACGACTTCAGTCTGATTCCTGAACTGCTGCTTTCCTGTGCTGTAGAAAATATTGAATCTCCTGATTATACAAATGTCTTCTGTTGGGTAATATTGACAAATACACTGAATAACATTTTTGACATAACATTCTGTTCCCACACAGATAATTTGGATGTAATTGAATGGGTTGATCAAGAGTCTGTGCTAAAAATACAACATTTTCTCACCCAGTAAGTGGAAGAAAATGCTCGCTCCAGAGGCAGTTTTGTCAAGTGGAGCTGTGTGGAAGTGGGATGGGTTGTGCTGTGACTCCAGATTTGCCCCCCAGGTCGGAAGGCTCGGCTCAGGGCTGCCCTGGGCTGCAGACACAGCTGGTTTGTACCCTCGGCACAGCCCACAGAGTCCCTGGAGAGGGTCCAGGGAATGATGCTGAGGCAGAGCAGCCATGGCTCCAGCCTGGCACAGGGGTTTGGGAACCACGTCCCACTCCAGGCTGCTGGAGGCACCGAGCAGCCCGTGACTGATTTAAGTGGAGCAGAGCGCTCCAGCCCGTGCAGGATCCCGGCCAGGATGCCTGTCAGACCCGCAGCAGCACTTCAGTACACTTGAGCCAAAAACATACAGAAATAGTTGGGGGGGGGGGAGGTTTTGAAGATCTCTTTTCTTTCCTTCTGTTTTCCCTTATTTTAATGGTCTCCTGGGCAAAGGGCTGCATTGTTAGAGTTTCAAAAGAGGGATGGTTGTGCTGCAGACGGGGGGGGCGGGTGGTGAGGAGCAAGAAAGAAAAATAGACCTTAGAGAAAGGCTGGCTGTTTAGCATGCAATAAAGTGACTTTTATACTTCTCCCAATCTCCTATCAAATAAATCTCGTGCTAACAAGCAATCAAACCCGTTTCCCTGCCCACCGCTCCGCACAGCCCCAGCCACATTGTACCTTTCCAGCCTTTGAAACTGCCTGTGCCTATTTTTATTTGTCAGGCCGGGGCTGGGCTGGCCCCATTCCAGATGTGTCTCACAAGATTTGGTGCTGATGAGCTATTTATAGCCCTGTGGTTCCATTGTCATGGCAACCGTGCTAGAGGCCAAGGCGGCTGGGAGCTATTTCTGGACTTGTGCTGTAATGTAAAACTGATTGGGAAAGTTAGTGCATCCTCTAAGCCAGACTAACTTTAGACAGGCAGAGAGGGG
>VYXB01004989.1:2831483-2843365 GCA_013397135.1 Pachyramphus minor | reverse complement strand
GGGGTGGGGGGGAAAAAAGAGACAACTACAACCTCTTTAAATAGATTTTTCTCCTTCTCCTACCTTTTCCCCATTTCCCTTTTCGATGGCTGGCAGTTTTTGGAGGGCTGCTTTGCCTTCTGCTGGGTTTGTCTCCGATTCATTCATGCCTCCCAGCGGATTACGCTGTTTTAATTAAGCAGTTTGGGAAGCTGGGTGTGTAACCAACCTCGATTTTAGGGCAAGGTTGGAGCTTCATGGAGACACAAAAGTAAGGGGGCTTTGCAGGACGGGTCGTGGCTTTCTTTTGCGATAGTCGCAGTTTTTTATACCCCCCACTTCTAATAATCTATTTTTGTGTGTGTGCTTCATGTTCTCCACGCCATATAAGGAACTGTAACCTTGATTACCACAAGATGATTCCAAATATATGGAGTCATACTTTTCAGCTTTCTCATTATTTGCTTCAAAATTAGACCCATGGTGCCCCTCCGCCTCCAAGTGGCTGGAATGCTCGAGGTTCTTCTGGAATTACAGCTGGGGCGGCTCTCAAAATCACTTTTCTGCGATATGTATGCATTAATACAATCTATAATTAAATTCTGAGCTTTAGACTGTGTGTAAATCTTTTTGTGTGACTTGCTACTTCGATAAGGAAATTATAATAACCCCTTGACTTGGAATTGGAAACCAGAAATATATTTGCAGCTTCTTGGGACAGTTTTCTGAAGAGTTGTCTTTTAGTTTATTTCTGTTCACATCTTTTACTACATTTCGAGGTTCATTTCCCGTATAAATCTGCTTTTGAATGGGATCCTTATGTTTGAGGACTGACGTGCAGAATTTCGTTACAGGAACATCGTAGATGAGATGTTTTTAAATGCAATGTAGTGCTCTCCTAATTGTACCAGTAATGCTGTTACAGTACTGGCCCTATGTGCCCGTCCCTAAAGGCTTTTTTCCTTTCCTAATTGTGAAGTAGTTACAGTAATTGCAAAGGTTTTGATGGCATTTATTTTCTCCATCTAGTTTTGTTTAGGCAGAAAAAAAGAGCTGTGCCTTTCTGAACAAGTTTAGTCGTTTAGTAACGTGTTTGTGGCACGTCTTCAGCAGCCAAATAATAGAAAATATCAGTATGTCTTTAAAGAAAGAAACAAACAAAAAACTACTGATGTCCCAGTTTTAGTTTTTAACTTAGTTTTGAAGAATAACCTGGCAAGTTTGGTTTCACATAGTCCATGTTTGCAGGATACCATGAATACTAACAGCATAGCTGAAGAAAGAATTTATCAAATAGTTAACTGCTGAGCTTTTAAAAAGCTGATGCTGAATAACATAAAGGATTATGGCAAGGACTAAAAAGGGAGTAAAGTAGAAGTAAAACATGATCTGTTCCAAAAAATAAAAAGTACACTCATGTTTATAATAAACACCATTAATGTTCAGTTAAATTTCAGCTTAAAACTACTTTTGGGAGAGTTGTGTTAGTTTTGTAGTCCTGATAAGGTATAGATAAATAAATGAAAATCTCCTGGGCATTTGCACAGTTTGGTCTTTAGGGAGATCAGTAAACAAATATTAATTTCTTTCTGGACATGAAAACTTGAATTGGAAAGACTGTTTTAGAGGTGATCAGGGTAAATGCAACTGTAATACTTAGTGAAATCTTGATAATTCTTAGTAATATTCTGGTGGTTTCTTAGTAATATCTTGGTAGAAACACATGACTCGGTGGAAATGAAAATTTCCACTGACTCAAGGGACTCTGGGCAATTAACTCACTCCCCGAGTGCTGCCTTTAAAGCAGCGTTACTGCAAGGTGTGCTTCGGGTGCGATGGTGGAGGCAGGAAATGCAACCTGAATGAAGGCAGGCAGGAGTTGGGAGTGTGATTTGCTGTCTGTAAAACACCTGGAGGCTTTCAGAGGCAAGAAACTACATAAATACGGAGATCTAATACTACTGTTGAGGGTTATGAACAAATGCTGTCTTTACTTAGGGTTGAAATTTTGATTTCTTGATTTGAAGTGTCTTATTGACACTGAAGATGAGATCTTAGTATGTCTTTTAACAGAGACATTTTGTATGCTAATTCAAGTTATGACTTGACCAGAAAAAAAAACCTGAGGGAAATAAAGCTCTTCAAATATAGGTGTGTTGTCAGTTTGAAGAGACCTTTCCAATGTTGTTCTAGACTGAAAACAAAAGCTCTTCTTCACAAAGCAAAAAGAAAAAAAATAATCCTTGTCTGCCAACCGTTTCGTCAGGTCACAGAGAGTAAGATTTCAGTTACTGTTTATTGAAAAGGCTGTCAGGAAATGCTCGAGGAAAGGCAGTGTGAGTTCCCCCTCCCGGGCTTCCCCAAACGGTGGAGTTGTGCTGGTTCTGAGGTGGAAGGTTCCGTGTGTCACACACCTTTCCAGGAGGGAAAACAAGTGCAGGCTGCAGCTCTTTGTCTGGCAGCAGCACTGTTCATTCAGGAAATTCCCCCCACACCGGGATAAAGCAACTCTCTCTGTGTAAAAGAACTCCAGAATAAATCAGGTACTGGCATATAGCTTGGTGTGAAATTGGGACGTGGGTTTGACAAAATAGGCTTCGTAAAAATTTGGAAAGAATTGGGGATACATGTATGACTTAATTACTTTGACCTGCAGGAGCTAAGGAAAGCCTCTGTGTATCTCTCTCTATGAATCTGCCTCCTCAAAGCACCCTTAAAATTAAAGACACTTTATTTGTCCCAAAGATCTGTTTAAAAATTTTCGCGTTTTTCCTTCCCTAAGCTAAGTTTTAATGTTTTGTTAATAGCATGTATTTTACTATCACAGACACACATTTGCTGCTGTCCTAGAGATGCTGCTTCTCAGTGTTGCTGACTACAAATAACCTAAAGCCTTCTTTTTTTGTTTTGTTTTGTTAGCATGTGTCATAGTGGGATCGACGTTTTATAACACAGGCAAAAGTGCCTCATACTACGTGACAGTATTTTGCAGAGCAGTAGCTGATCCTGCTTTTTAGGCATGTCCAGAATCTGGCCCTAAGTGAGAATTGGCAGCGATGCTGAATGAATTATTTGCTTTCTGGAAAATAGCTTTTCCATATAATCTCTGGGAAAATTTTACAGAGGCAAAAAACTGACTCTGTAACTCGGTGCAAGGCTTGCTCACAGTATAAAATTTGGTTTCGTGGTTTGACAGTTTTATTTGAATTATTTCACCAAGGTCACTTCTATTTCTCCCTGTAAGTTCACTGCTGACACTGTAGATGGTGGGCACTTCTCCAGCAGGCTTAGAACAATCTCTCACAGCAGTGAATTCTGCACACAAAGTAGTGCTCAAGTGGCCTCACTTGTGTTTTGGGTAGAGCATAGCAAGAATTAAAAATAGAAATTAATGATGGTGAATTTGTGTTTATTTTGAATTAGGCTTTGTTCTCATCTGACTGGATTATTAGTTTAATTTACTGGATAAATTGTTTGGTCTTGACTCACATTGACTGAGAAGTCTCTGAACACAGTGTATTGATCTTTTCTGAACTCCCACTGTTGCTCCTTATTTTAGGTGTCTCAGACTGGATCAAATTTCTGCTCTTCTTTTCTCCTTATAGACACATTTATTTTTCCACTGACCAGCTGAAAGAATAATCCCCTTTCTTTACGTCTGAGCAAAAAATCAAACTGGTTTTTAATGTCTTTAAGCCCTTTCTAAAGGACGGATTTTTATGAGCAGGCACACACAGAGGAGGAAACCTTTACTTAACATATCGTTTTACTCCATTTTCCCTAAAATGCCACTGGAAGCAGGGTGGGTTTTCTGGTAACTATCACACAGTGAAAGACTTCCTTCTCCAGCGAGTATTGTTACGAGTATCAGATGTTACTGAATGTTGGAACTTGTTTTGGGGGGAAGAAGAAATGTTTATTCCATCCGAACTTGTTTTACCTGGCATGAGCATTGCTGTTGGAATTCATCTCAAGTACAGTACTGCTGCTCCTATGTGGCTGATGTTTTTCAAGGAAATCATAGGCCTAAAAATAGTCTGCATAAACAACAGTAAGAGGTTTGTACTTTCAGTTCCAGGTTTTAGCAATATCTTGTTGTTATTTTCTAATTTTCAGTTTCCAAAATCCATTAAGCTGATTAGCAGAGTGTTTAAAAATAAAACAAAACAAAACAAGCAAAAAAAAAAAACACCAACCCAAACCCAAAACAAAACCAAAAATTCACCTCTTGTGGAACCCAGCAGAAAATGTTATGCTTGGATAAATTCATACAGAAAGGCTGGCTCATTGCAGTAATCACCTTTGTATATCTTGATGAACATGTTCTGTTCAGAACATTTTTCAAGCATCCTCCAACTTGTGAAATTGCCACGTGATTCTGAAACTGTGCTCTTAGGGGAGAGTATGGGGTGGAAACACGTGCTGGTTGGAGCTCATGGTTGTTGCACGTATTTAACATCCTCTGTGTACTGAACAAAGAGTTTTATTTCTCCCCTTTGGATTAAAAAAAAAAGGAAAATAAAATTACTTAACAGCCTGGAATAGATGAGGAAAAAATCCCGCTTGCAAATTGCAGAGCACAGTTTGTCATCGTTTAATCCCTGCATTTCTGTCCCTGTGTCACGTTGCATGATGGAAATGGATCTTTGCACTTCATCTCATGGTTTTGAAGGGTGTTTATTAAGATACGTGTTCATGTGTTTGAAATTCTGTAATTCTAAGTAAAGAAAAATTCGTTTTCACGTGTCTCTGAAACAAGATCATCTAGTTCCTGGTGGAAAGGACATTACACTGAAGCTGTTATTAAAATATACAGTTATTTCCCCCCCTTCCTTAGGTGCTTCTCCTCCTTAGGTGTTTTAGGAAATCTCTTGGGCAGAGGGGGCTGGGACTGGGGGCTGAGTTTTTGATTCACAGCATGGCTCTCTTTTCCCTCTTGGAATTGTTGCCTGTAACTGTAGTTAATGCACATTGAGAGACGGTAAAACTCAGCTTTTCATTGTGATTTCTGCTTCAGAGAGAAAACAAATCATGCAAAGGAATTTCAAAGGGAACTTGAAGTATATTGGTTTAAAGACTGATTAATCATTAATGTGATGGGTGAAGGCATTGCTGAGGTGGAAGGTGGCTGAGCACTTTGTATCCCTGCCCAGTGCCTGGTGTTGGACAGTGGGACTGAGGGGCAAACACCATAAAATGTGCATCCCAAGCTGCTGCTTCGCCGTGTCTTCGAGTCTCGTAGTAACACCACAATAAAACAGAGTTAACAAGTTGCTTCCTTGAGATTTTTGCTATTTGAGTTGAAGTGAAAGATAATTAGGAGGTTATAGTTAATTGGTAAAAAATTTAAAAGACTCCAGGGTATCCTCTTTAGGTAATACCTAATGAATTTGAGTGAAAAATGTCTTTTAATACCCATTTAGCCTACTGCTACTGCTGCTCCAGAAACTAAACTGAAACACTGATACAGAATTGACAGAAAAATCAGTATTCCCTCGCACTTAACTGGAGTTATACTGAAATTGGTTTTGGGGTTTCATTTATTTAAAGAATTACAGTGATGATAAGTTTTTTAAAAATAGTTGTTTTTCTTTCAGGAAAACTACACGTAGACAATTTACCTGAGTCATTGCCCTACCGTGAGCAGAAGCAGGTTATAGTGTAGGATTTATATGAATAAATGACCTAAATTAAACTCCTGGTATGTTTGTGGCGGAGGGAGCCGGCGGGAGGGGCTGGAGTGAGATTCCCAGATGGATTAATTAAACTGGGCTCAGCCCTCTGCTGGCTCGTGCTGGGAAAGCACGACCAGTGACCCAAGTTGAGCAATTTCAGTGTATGATTTTTCGGCATTTTGGGAGTCTGAGAGCTTTAAAATACACCAAAATTTACCTGGCAGCTGTCTGTTACTAAAGCATTGGGTCGTTTGTCTGGTTTGAGAATGACAATTTCTCTTTTTCTTTCCTCTCCCCAGTTTTCTAGACAAGATTGACATAGTCAAACAGAACGAGTACACCCCATCTGACCAGGTATGTTAAGAAATGACACCATTAATCTGCTTCTCCCCCTGGCTTTGGGGACAACTCTCTCATTTTATAATTTCCATTTGTGGCACTAACACAGGTGTTGCCATGCAGTGTGTATATTTAGTATTCCAGTAAAAATTACTCTGTTGTTTGGATTATGTTTATACATAGAAATGCCTGTGAAATCTGACTTACGAGAGTTACATCACACCCTGTGTCAGTTAACACTCAAATGCTGTCCCTGGTTTTGCAGTACAGGGTCCACTGTCAGCATGGAATAAAAGGGGTTTCTTTCCATTGAAAAATTACAAAGGAACTGTGTTTAATCAATGACTTTCCCTTTTTGCTCTAGGATCTTCTCAGATGCAGAGTTTTGACATCAGGAATTTTTGAAACCAAGTTTCAGGTGGATAAAGTCAATTTTCAGTAAGTATCCTTACTTTTTTCTTTTTATGTTTGGGGTTTTTTTATTTGTTAATACAATGCAGATGAGTACCAGGATAAATTGGAGGAGAGCCTACCATAGAGTCATTGAGACTTCCGTATTTCTCAAGTTGATATTTAGTAGAAAGCAAGTATGTTATGATTTTTTAATTTAATTGTCTGGCTTGAAAAGGAAATGCAAATTGGTGTGCAATTTTCTGCTTTTATTTTAAATTGCAAAGAACCAAATGGTTTAAATCCATTACCTCTGTGTGCATATGTTGGTGGACTGTTTACCTGCTCGTTCTCAGGTAAACACCTGTTTACCTTCTTGTCATCCTTGATTCCTTTTAGCTTCTGTGACACAGAAGTCCTAAAATTTCTCACTGTTCCTATTTGCATTCGTGGAGGCAAAACAAAAATAAAGATGAAAACAGAAAAACTGGCACAAAGTGTGTCCTAACTGGATTTATGTTTTTTTTCTCAGTATGTTTGATGTTGGAGGGCAACGAGATGAACGCCGGAAATGGATCCAGTGTTTTAATGGTAGGATCAGAATTTCTGTTTGCTTTATAAAATAGTTCTCTGTAAGGTTGTGATGCCCAGTCTGCATTTTATCACTGTGTGAAAACCACCATCTTTTCCATGTAGCTTGATAAGGAGTTTCCCAAACAGTCATATGGGTTGGAATTTTTTTTGACATGTAGCCTTCTGTAACTGCATAAAAGCAACTTAAGCTTGTCCATTTTCCTTGGCTTCCCTCTCTTCATTTAATTAGGTTTTTTTGGTGGTGGCTTTGTGCATTATTTGCCGGCTATGTGAGTGTAAATTCCAACAAATATGAACCATATGAAGGTTTACATATGTATGTACCTATGCAAAATACAGAACTACAGGATCATCATTGAATGCATAAAATCAGAATATCATATTTTGGCATATAATTGCAGCCACATTGCTGTGTCATGGTGCTTCTTTCCAAATCAGCACTGACCCAGTAATGCAGAGTGATTCTGTAGGGAAGATCTGTCTGGTTAGACCTGGTGTCACATATGGTAAGATCTGGAGTCTCTCAACACCAGTGTCCCCATCATTTAGTTCAGGTGACAATGTTTTGAACTGCCACACAGCTGAAATTAAGCAGTTTTGTGTCTGTCCTGAAGTGTGACCTGTACCTTCACTGCAGCTGTTTTTTACTCTGTATCTCTGTTTAGATGTGACACCTTTCTCCACACGTTTTCTTGAAGCTAGAGGTGGTGGATTTTTTTTTTTCCATCATGGTTTGGACAAAATATTGATGAAATTATGCCAAAAGTCCATCTTTTTGTAGAAAAGTTACACTGAGATCCTGCAGAGTAAATTAAGTAGATTGCAACTTGGAATTCATAGTATATTGCTACAGTTACTATCAGAGAATCACCTGAACACCGTGTATTTGTGTGGAACTACTGTACAGTATTTTCTCCTGTGCTATTAATAACAGATTTGTTTGGGTTTTACCTCTGCTCCTTCCTCTTCCTGTTACCTCATGGTCTGACTCATCTCTTTTGCTGCTGATGCCTGAGGAAGATGAGCCTGGAAGTCAGTCAGTCTAAAGAGTCTGGAGCAGCACAGCCACACAGAAACACAGAGATTGGATTCTGTGATCCTGGGAATACCTCCCAGGAAAGAGAGGGACCTCCAAGTATAGCACACTATAGGGGACTGGAGCAATTACCCATGAATTCAGTTGTCATTATTACTGCTCACACAGATCACAAGTGCTCTTTGTCCTGAGGTCTTCCCCCCAAGGGCCTCTCTGTCCTTTCCTGATAGCTCAGAGTTGTGTCTGATTTTCTTTACATCTTTAAGTTCTCCTCTTGGCTTTCTTCAGTTTGTCTCTCTTGCTTCAGTTCCTTCCTTTTCTACATTTTCTGTCACTCTGTCAGGTTCTGTTCTAGGGCCTGCCTTGCCTGCCTTTCATGGTCTCTTCACTTTCTTTTTTGATTTGTGGTACTTAGAAAGCTGTCAGCAGCAGCATCCCAGCCTGTCCTCTGTGTGCAGCTGGAAGTCTGGCAGCTTCTAATAGAACTTTGGGATTCCTGGGTGTTTCTCCTGAAGTTTGGTATTAACCAAAGGGTATTTCTTGGTTTAGATGTGACTGCTATCATATTTGTGGTGGCGAGCAGTAGCTACAACATGGTTATACGAGAGGACAATCAGACCAATCGGCTCCAAGAAGCACTAAACCTCTTCAAGAGTATCTGGAACAACAGGTCTGTGGATTGAAGTTTTGTTGCTCATATCACTGAAATTGCTGATCCTGTCCTACATTACAGTCACAACTTCTGTATGGCCCTGGCTGGGACAGGGTTCATTTTCTCCCTAACATTTCATACAGCGCTGCAGTTTAGATTTTACCCAAACAATGCTGATAACATACTGATCTTGTAGCTGTTGCTGAGCAGTGTTTGCAGAGCATCAAGGCCTTCCCTGTTCCTCACTCTGCCCCTGCAGTGAATCCATTGGGGGTGTGCAGTAGGTTGGGAGGGGACACAAGCGGGCAAACCCAAACTGACTGGAGGGATGGTCCGTACCACGTAACTCAGAGGCAAAAGAGGGGATCTGGGGAGGTTAGCCAGCCTGCTGGGATTGGTCTGCCCCCAGGAGAAGGGGAGCGATGGCCTTTGCATCACTTGTTTTGTTTTCTTCTCTCTTGCACTTGGCTTTCACTTGTTAAACAATCATTACTTATGGCTGAAGTAATTAAAGCAGTGCCAGAGCAGTGCACTGAGCAGTGGATGTGCTCCCCTGGGTGATGGGTTTGGATCGGCAGCACAAACCAATCTCAGGGTGTGCACCTCTGGAACAACACCCTCAGGATTCAGGTTTAAAGGAACTTTTCCAAATTATCTCAGTGTGCTGCATTCTTGTCTCCAGCCCTGGGTTCAGTTTTTGTATGATCCAGGCTGTGCCTTTTCAAGTGTTTGGTTCCCATTTCCACAGGTGGCTACGGACCATTTCAGTAATCCTTTTCCTGAATAAACAAGATTTGCTAGCAGAGAAAGTTTTGGCAGGGAAATCTAAAATTGAAGACTACTTTCCAGAATTTGCTCGCTACACTACACCAGATGATGGTAAGATATTTAAGTTTTATTTACAATTTATCATTTCTTTATTAATCGCATTTGTAATGCTTTTGGTAGCTTCAGCTAAGACTTGAAAACTGTTAAGTAGGTGTAAACTTCATTGTCTTTCAGCCAAACTTTTGTGTTAAATTTTAGGTATTAATAATGGGAGAATCCTGCCTTCTGCACATTTAATATATTAATCATTTGATCATGACAAAATCCTGTTACTTTGGTGTTGACCACAGTCTGACATTTTGGCACCGATGTGTCCTTTGGATTCCCCCTAATCCCACCTGTGGTCATTTCTCTTACCTGCCAAATGACTGGTACTGTGGCCACTGTAATGAATATTCCTTTGTTCTCCTGAAATCTTGCTGTTTTAAACAATGTTATGGCTTGTCTTATCTCACAGTCAGTTTTGCCAAGTATATTTCTATCAGACATGAGCAGAAAACAGAACAAGTTTAAGATTTTTAGGTATTACCAGAAAGCATCTGTTTTAATAAGATACTTATTTTATTGTTAATCAGCAACACCAGAGCCTGGTGAGGATCCCAGAGTTACAAGGGCCAAGTATTTTATTAGAGACGAGTTTCTTGTAAGTATTTCCTTTCTTTTGGTATTTCTTACCTGATTCTCCTCACTCTTGAGCACCTTCTGCTATTGCAAAATGCTGTAACTTCTTGTGTTGTTTATATTTAACATCCACACTGCATAAGACAGTTATGTTTAAGAGTTTTATTGCTGTTTCTCAGCTGCTATTTGGGTATTTGGTTGTTGACACAGTACATAATTAAATAGCAAAAGAATAGGTGAGAATTAAGAAATAGAGTCAAGAATGAAGTCCTGCTCTTATTAATGGGGCCAGATTTTTCTTCCATGCATTATTTCCAAAGAGAGAGACTAATCAAAAGATGCATCATCTGTCAAATATTAATGTTCTTTTCATATTATCTTTCCCATTATTAGCCAGCTAAAGCTATAATAGACATAGATTTTTTTTTTTTTTAAATATTGTTACAATTACTTGCAATGGTGGGCCTGGCAATCAAATGGTGGACTCATTTTAAAATGGAGCAAAATAAAATGTTGAGGGAGGTTTTCTGTAAGTGTAAAGCAGGGATAAAATTGCCTTGTACAGGGAGGCAAAATGACTAGGAGCTGTGTTGCCAAATTCACCAGAGCTGTGTATAAATAATGGCACATTTTTGAGCTTTCATTCCACTCTGAAATTCTCCAGTTTGCAATGACCTTCTCACTTTTAAATTTCATGGTTTAGGTGAGAGGGTGAAAAGCTGTGGGTGTTTCCCCACTCAGTGCCACCCTGTGAAGACTCACGCAGAGGCGTCGTCACCTCTGCTCGGCCGCGTTCAGAGAACGTGCGGGGGGTTTGCCCAGTCACTTTTATTTTAACCCATTTATTTGAAGTCTCTCTCCTACTTTCCACAGAGAATCAGCACAGCAAGTGGAGATGGAAGGCACTACTGCTACCCTCACTTCACATGTGCCGTGGACACAGAGAACATCCGGAGGGTTTTCAATGACTGTCGGGACATTATTCAGCGCATGCACCTTCGCCAATACGAGTTGTTGTGATGGAGAGCACTTTTTTCTGTGTTTTGGACTCCTTATTCCTTATTAAAACAAAAAAAAAAAGAAAAAAAACACCCTTGCCCACATAGGGTGGAAGAGAACTGTTTGAATCTCCCATTGATTTGCACCCCTCAACTTTTTTCTCCTTGCTGGACAATAGCAGCACTTCTAAGCTTGCTTCTGTACCCCTCGGACAGTTTGAGATGGCCCCTAACACTTAAAAATGGCCATTTCCATGAGGATTCCCTAACACTGTTATTAACAAAAAAAGGAAAAAAAAAAAAAGAGAAATAAAAACTAATTAATTAAAAGCCCTGAATGTGGAGCACCTGAAAGGATTGGGAATGAAAAAAAAAAATTAAAAGATAAAACAAAAATTGGGGGAGAGAAAACCTTAGGTAATTTAGCACTGTTGTGGGCATAATCCTATAACCCATGATCTCCACTTTGTATCACTCACTGCATCCGAGTAACGAAGGTGCCAAGTCACAGACCAAGTTTGAAGACAGACCCTTGAGTTTGGTTCTCTGACAGTAAATGTGGCTTTGGGCGGAAATACTGACAATTCTCCAACAGACCTAGACAGTGCAAAAACCAACTGCTACCTTTCAGAAGGGTATTTTTAAAACCAGTCTTGGTGGTCTAAAGACAACCATGGACATTTATGAATCGAACTGCGTATGGCCTGTGATTGCAGAGAGAGTTTAACCACACACTGTTTTCAGTTTGTCCACTGATGATCCCGTCTGCT
>VYXB01004989.1:2783983-2828983 GCA_013397135.1 Pachyramphus minor | reverse complement strand
ATTCTACTCAGTATTCATCGTGATGCTGAAGTGTAAGATACCTGCAAATGTAAACACTACCACTTTTATTAATAAAAGCAAATACAGTGTTTTTAGGGCACATTTGCATCCCTGTAGTTGAGGTTGTGTCAGTATTTCCATTGTAAACCTATGGAGGGTCTCTACCTTGGCACTAAATTGCCCTAAGCTGAATCTTTGCCATACAAGGCTTCTGCTCAAGCATGATTTGGTGGGTTGGTTTTTAAACAGTTTCCAACACAAACTCTTGTTTCTGTTTTAAGTTATACAACTGTTTTGTTGGATGGGGGTTGGTTTAAAAAGAAAACAACAGCAACAAAAAAAACCCAAACCTGGTTCAAGATTGTTTTTGGCACTTCTGTAACTCAGAAATGGTTTTGATTTTAAAACAACCTTCGGCAAGCCAGTAACCTACAATATGGTCTGATCACTTTGGGTATTTTGTAAAGATAATAATAAATTGTAGAGATGTTGTGGTTTCAAAATCAGCTACTGTGCACTTGCAGTAACTTATTTCAACCCAAGAACTTGTAGTAATTTTTTCCATCAGAACACACATTCAGTGTGATGCAGGACAGTAGTGATAACTGAAGGTTTTTTTCTTTTTTAGTAATGTGGAGAGCCACTACAGACTAAAAAAGGATTCAGCTGCCTCTGAAAGCATCAAAAACTGCTCTCTTAAAGGCTGAAAGTGGAGCTGTGTAAGTTGTCAGGAGCAGACTTTGATGCAAAAGCAGAGGAAGGCATCCGGGATCAGCTGTCAGACAGGAGCCCAGAGGGCTTATCTTCATTTATCTAAAAACTATTTTGAATTGTGGCATTGAGGATAGGATTGAACTGAGGGTATGTCCTTAACTCCAGAGGAAGGGAAGCTGACTCTGCTCCACTGTGCTGCATGGAATTGAGACCTGCAGGATGGTTTTGTTTTACCAGTAAATCTATGCACAGAAATACTAATGTTCGTCACTTCAGAATCTGAGCACCTTGTCATTCGTCGTGGCACGGTATTCCTGTCAATGGTGTAGGGTGTTTTGTATTATTTATCCTATTTTCCAATGTCAAAAATTATGTACCAGTAAAAACAAAAGACAAACACAGGAGATTGACCCCAGATCTGGAGGCAGAGCCCGTGACTGAGTGCCAGTCCAGTGCCTTAGTGACAATACTGTTGGTTATTGGTGCTATACAAATGTCTAAAAGAGTGATGAAGTTGTTATAAGTTATAAAATTCCATAAATGACTCAGGAAGAGAGTAAGTTCTCTTCTTTCCCCAGCTGTATGTAATATGCTGTGTGTGTTCCTAACAATGCTGGCACTCAGGAGACCTCTTCCATGGAAGCAGATGATAAAATTCCTACTAACTGTGATAAGGATCAGGGCCATAGATTACTATCAGTGGAAATCTCACACAGTAGCAGGTCCTCATCCCTAAAATACATGCTGAGTTTCTCTAACAGGAAAAATATTTACAAGCAAACATCTTGTCCAAACCCAAGACTGTACCCTTCTTCCTCAGCTTGATGTCTCTGAAAACTCCTCCATTGGGAAAAAAAAATCTTGTTGTTCTATGACAAACTTTGAAGCTTCTTTGTAAACAAAATAAGCTACAAAGGGGATTTCTGAAGCTCTGCTGATGAAAACCTTACACTGAAAAATCTCCTGACTGATAGGATAAATTCCAAGACAGAACCAGTTTTAATCCTGGTCATAACCAGTTGGTTTCAATCCTGTGAGTGGATGGTATCAGTTATGGGTAAATTGTATTTTACTGTAGTGCAGAGATTGCTAAAATTTCAGCCACGAGCACTGGCTTTGTAATTAATCGTTTTCAGCCCTGATTGTCATCTCATTAAAAGTTCGAACTGCTTTTTATCCTGTCTGCTTTCAGTGTACTGAGCTGAGCAAAATGGGTGCAGTTTAAAGCACAAGTCTTACCTGGGAGGGGGTGGGGAGGCAAACTAATCTCTCACTGCATTAAACAAAATAATAATAAGGTGGGGGTTTTTTCTGACTTCTGTATCCTATAACCTCAGCCTGGTTGTGTGGAAAAAATAGGGAGTTCCCTAGGGTAACAATAGCAAATGCTCTTTGGTACCTCTGCAACATGGAGAACTGACCAAATATGAAATATATAATTTTTTTAAAAAACCAACAAAACAAAACCAGAATTTACAGATTTTCCTTTTTTTTTCCTCTTAGGAAGTCTGCCTCAAAAATCTTTAATGACAGGACAAAATAAAACTTGTAAACATTGTCCCAAACAGAGAGAATGATAAGTTTTTGAGGGAGAAGGTTATGACATTAGGGGATTTTATGTAACAACGTGCTTTCTAAGGCTGGGCTACTGGTAGACAAATGTAAGCAAATTCAAAATTAAAGTGTGAATGTATCTCTTCAATTTACCCAGTTGTTTTATTAAATGAGTTGCCTAATTTATTTTTTTAATATACTACTGCTCAAGTTTGGAGAAAGACAACCTTAGGACGGAGAGTAAATTTGGGAATTGTCTCAATTTTGCTGTTCTGTTATGTAAACTAATGTTTTTTAGGCTGTGAATTTTATGTGAATTATTAATAGTGAAGTGTAGTGTTTCTATCTGGTATTTGATATGACTTTGGAATTGTATCATTCTTGCAACTAAAATGGGAGAGGTCAGGCAGAGAAAGGAGCTGCTGTGTAAGGGGTAGGAATTGCCACATTAAGCTTTGGAGGGGGGCCCATTCCAGATCTTTTTTTGCTACATTATCAGTTTTCTGTTGGCAGGATCCGAAGAGCTTCCATAAAAAGACAAAGTAGGAGTTGGGGGATAGAACCAACATGTGTGAGACCTCCAAGTATTCATGGAAGGTATTTCAAGCTTGCTTCAGGGTAGAGCCCCAGGGGCAGTGTTTGTCCCGAGGGAGTGTGTGATGGGTGATAAGGAGCTCAAGATTTTTAATCTCTGTTCTTTTATGGTTTGACATCCAAAATGAAGTAGCATATTCCATGCCAGTTTTGGTGCTAACCTGGAGTTCTGTTCCTCACAGGGCAAAACTGCTGGGCTACAGAGGCTCATCTGTGTAAGACAGTGTGGAGGCCCAGAGCTGCCATAAGCAACAGCTCTTGGGAACCTGTTTGGGATTTAAAACTGGGAAGTTTGCAGCCAGTTTTTCTGTCCTACACCATGGCCCAAAACCTGCTGCCTTTGGATTCAGCTGCTTTCTCCTGTCCTCACTCTCCTTCTTCTTACAATGATGTGGTTAAGAATAGAGCAGCTATGAAAGAAAGTTATGAGACAACCTCAGCTAAAGTTTAAAGGAGACGGGGAAAGCTAAACAGTCCTCCTAAATCCATCACCTTGGACACTGAAAAATGGATTTAAGGGGGAAATCCTTCATTCCCCAGGTGAGTGACCCAGTTTGGGATCCTTATGCAAATTTTGCAGGTCAGAGAATGTATCTCTCTGAAAGGCCAGGATATCTCCAATTAAGGAACTGCAAAAAAAAGCACCTGGTGCATCCGTTTGAGAGCTGGGACAGTGAAGGGTGAAGGGTGAGTTTAATGATCAGTTTACAAATCAGATGGAACTTACTTTGAGGCAAGAAAAAGTTTCCACTATAGACTCATCTTGGAAAGTACTTGGGGTGTTGTGAGGCTCTGCTTTTAAGCAATTCTCAGTATATAAATATAATTCCAACTTATAAGTTGATGTTTGAAGGAGACCAGAATTGACATCACGTCAGCAACCTCAGACCCACCTTGTTTTGTCTCACAGTACTTCTGTTACCTGGCGAAGTGTCACATGTTCTGTGTCTGGAATAACACTGTTATATAACTGTGAATTTCCAGGTAAAAACAAAAATGCTTCATCTTGAGGTTCTGCTTGGGAAGGAAGAACTCTTCAGCCAAAACTCATTAGCTTAACGATGCTGCTGTAATTTCCTACCCCATTTGAAAGTTATAACCTTTACCTCTAGTTGAATGTATTGGCTGCTTTGTAAAGGGCTAATGATTACAAAATACAAATTTATGCTAAAAGAATTTGTAGAGGGCAAGGAGCAGAGGGAATGACAGAAAATGCCAGGGTGGATATTTTTAAAAAACCATGAATAAAAGGCAAACAGTTTTTGTTGGAAATCGGCTCTTCTGTTTGGGATTTTTCTTTTATTCCAGGAAGGAACCAAATGAAGTTGGATGATCAGCTGTGTTACATTCAGCCCTTTAGGCAGCAAATCTTGAAGTGTAGTTGTTAAATAATCTGCTCAAAAATCAAGCAACAGATTTTTATAGTTGGGTGGAATTGAAACTTGAGCATTTGATACTTGGTTGATTCTTCTCGGGGGGGGGGGTTGGGGGGGGGGTGTTTGGTTTGGTTTTTTTGTTTTGGGTTGGGTTTTTAAAAGGTAAAAAAAGAAAAAATAAGGTAGTTTTCCATGTTCCTCTAGATCTGGCTCTTCACATTGACTTTCCAGAATGCCTTTACTAAAAAGTCAAAGCATGCAGAGACACCGAGACTCCTCTTCATAGGGTGTTTATTGGGCTCAAAATTTTATCTCTGTCTCAAAATTTATCTCAAGATTTGCTCTCTGCCTCATCACTGCCTCATCAAAATCTCATTAGATGGGAATTGGGACTCAAGAATATTTTACACACAAAATGTACTCAAATAATGCATTTAGGGAAAAAATTGTCACATTAATTTACTGCATAATAAAATCTTGCAGGGACAGTCAGGTAAATCTAAGTGCTTTTATTTATGAACAGTTCACTGAAGCTTTGTAAAACACAAATCCATTTGGGAAAACACAGTTAAACCCAAGAAGACAATATTGTTACCATTCAAAGTTGTAAAAGTTTAGTTTGCAAAATCAACTTCTGGTACATTTAATGTTTCATCACAGTATAAGTGATACCTCGATATTGTTGGGTTTGATCTGATTTTACCTCTTGTTTATTGACCTGAAGAGGGGCAAGCTTGGATATTGCAACTCTGCAAAGGGCCATTCAGTAAAAGTCTGGCTGTTACAGATTCCCAGTTTTCCCCTCAAGGAAAGTTGAAAGTAAATGCTTTGAGTATTGTTTGTTCTTTATATATTAAAAAAAATAATATTTTTTTTCTGTTACTGCAATCAAAATAAAGAGAGATAAATATATACGGACAAAAAACTTCCAGTTTTAAGATTCAGGCACTGAAATCACTGGTATCAATAATGTCTAATGCCAGTATGTCTCTTACAGGCAGTTGGTGTTGTGGACTGTTCCCATTTTCTACTCAACTAAGCAGGAAGTTTTGTAGCATATTTACCATTGAAGTCCTACAAATCCAACTGTTGTCGCTACATGAAAATTTTACCTGCTCTGAAAATGCTTTTTCCTGCGGTTCAGATGTACAATTTGAGGCCATAAACTCTGGGCAGAATGAAATTCCTCAAACTGCAGATCCAAATATCCTACCCAGGAGATGCACAGCAAATTCCAGTCATGGGAAGGAAGCCTCTCCTACCTGTAGAAAAACATTTGTCATAGAAACTGTATTTAGTTGAGCCTTTTGTAAAGAGTTAAGATCTCTTCCTAAGCCTCAGTCTCAGCCTTGTGGACTTCCCATCCAGTTTCATTGGAATGTTAGTTAAGTTCTGGCCTTGCTTTTTCTCCAATTTTAAGTTTTCTGAATCTTCTGTTAAGATGCTACAAGTTACTCTGAAATCACCTTCAAAGAACATGTTCTATACCTAATTACACATCTAATAACATCATTACAAGCCAAAAAAAAAAGAGCTGATGAAGCCCAGGAGGTGTATAGGTGTTTCTTTTGAGACTCCCAGAAAATATTTTTTCTTTCTTCTTTGAGGACAGATTAAATTCAGATTTTTCTTAGGAGCTCTGACTGGTTAATCACACTATCTGTTCTGAGTCCACTGTTATTTTCTCATGTCTACGGGATGGAAATTGCCTGCTAACTAAATGGAGATGAGCCAACAACTTTTTCTCAAGAATATTTCCATTGGCTTCCAGCCTCAGCCTGTTACTTCACTCCCAGTTTGTTCCTCATAAAAAATGGCCAGTGATTCCACAGGCGTTGAAATGTCCCTCGCTGTCTTCCTGACTGCAGTGTCTGGCACAGGTAGGGAATGTGTCTGTTGTGCCTCTGCTTCAATCCATGGTTTTTATTCTGGAAAAGGCTGTTTTCCGTTCTGTTGGCAGAGCAAAAAGAACGTTATCCTGGGCTCACACCATGTTGCAGCAGTGTTTCAGAAAGGGCTGGTTCACCACTGTAGGGCAGCACACGACAGCACAACTTACTCTGTGCTGCAGTTCAGGTGCTGCCGCACATTCTGTACACTGAAATTTGAAGGGCAGTAAATCCTTTGATCAGCACAGACATTTGAACAAGGACCATGGCTGGTAAAAATCCTACAACAACTTATTTCTGAACAGGGTTTTTTTTCGGGCCTTTTCTACCAAGCAATCTCATGGACTGCATGGAAGACAATGTAATTCCTTTTTACTAGTTTTCAGTTAGAAACTGAATGAGAATAAAGGACCATTTAAATGATTAATCAGCAATGCTCTTGGCTGCCCTCCAAATCCCAGGACACACCCTCACCCTCCCCTTTCTCACAGTTAAGCTCTTATAAAACTGAAGAACAGGAGTGGATCTGAAGAGAGACAAAGGGACTCTGTTTCTCTCACATGGTCTCAGTAATGCCCATCTCCTGCCTGAGGCCACATTCTGTAATCAGTGTTCATTTTAGACTTAGCCCCTCTTCATCTGTCTGTAATTCCTAGTCCTAGTTTATTAACTTTTTTTTTTTTTTTTTAGATCAAAGACTTAGGCATTTTTTCTTAGACTGAAAATAACACCCGAACATTTTAAATGGAATGAAAAAAGGCAGAAATGTTACTTAATTTTCTGGCAAGATTTGGATAATTTAGAGCTATACCCATGCTGGACCTCAAACTTTATCACCAAAATCTGGTCCTAAAGATCTTGCCACTTTCACTCCTCAAAGTTATCCTTCCTTTTTTTCTCCCTACTTGTTAGTTTTCAATTCTACCATAAATTTCATTATTTCTACCAACTTGCTGTTGTTCATCACCCTTTTCACACTTCACAAAGTGCGAGGGGGGGGACTGCTGTTACCCAGCCAGCAGAGCAGCACATCCCATGGAGCTGCACATCCCACGGACAACACATCCCATGGATCTGCACGTCCCATTTTTCCCTCTTCCCTTGCAATTCCCCTCCGACTGTCGCTGCGCTGGGAGGCTCTGGGAGCTCTGGCAGGGCAGGGCAGGGCTCCTTTCCCTCCCGACTGTGCCGTGTCCCCGCAGGCCGCGCCCGTGACGAGCCCCTGTCCCGCGGGTGCCCGCGCTCCCCTCACCGCCATCCCCGGCTCCCTCCGCCCGCGGCGGCCCCTCCGTCCCCGCCCCGCCGCCGCCATTCGGCACCGCCCCGCCCGTTCCGGCTGCGCGGGGCAGGCCCGGCCGGGAGGAGCGATGGAGGACGCGGATTACTTCGAGGGCAGCGCGGCCGAGTGGGGCAGCGAGGCGGACGGGGGCGCGGTGAGAGCCCGGGGGCGAGGGGCAGCCCCGGGCGGGTCCCGGAGCGACCCCCGGGCCCGCCCGCGCTGCGGCTCCGAGCTGAGGCGAGCAGCGCCCAGTGCCGATGCGGGCGGTGTGGCCTGGGGCTGGAGGGGCTTAGGAGGAGGGATCCAGCTGCAAAACCTAAACCTTGGTCACCTTATCACTCTCTGCAACCACCTGGAAGGAGGCTGTAGCCGGGTGGGAGTCGGGCTCTGCTCCCAGGCAACCGGCGACAGGACGAGAGGAGAGAGGCTTAAGCTGTGCCGGGGGAGGGTTAGGTTGGACATTGGGAAGAATTTCTTCACAGGAAGGATGATTAGGCATTGGAATGGGCTGCCCAGGGAGGTTTGGAGTCCCCATCCCCGCAGGTGTCCAAGGAAGGACTGGACATGGCACTCAGTGCTCGGGGCTGGTGACAAGGTGGGGATCAGGCACAGGTTGGACTCCATGGTCTCAGGTCTTTTCCAACCTCAGTGATTCTGTGACCCTCCATTAAGAAGCTCTGTTTGTGAGGGGAGCAGTGGTGGTGAACCAAGGTTGATGTGTTTCTGGGGGTAAAAGTGGCCTACATAGTATGGGGGGAGACAGGACAGGAGAGGGGTCTGACTCTACTGTGCTTGTGAACAGCAAGATGATGAGGATGGGGAGGGAGAAGATGATGCTGAAGTCCAGCAAGAGTGCCTGAAGAAATTTTCAACCCCCGACTATATAATGGAGCCATCTATATTTAACACATTGAAGAGGTGAGTGTAACCTGAAGTGTGTTATGGAGCACAATTATGTGTGTTATAGTTGTGGTGATGTCACTTTGTATGGAAGTGTGTGTGAAAATGTACAAATGGTGCTGTTTCCCTTTATTTAGAGTCTGATTGGTTTTTGGTTTTAATATGACTCAAATAGTTCTTTTGTAATCCTTTCATCAGATATTTCCAAGCAGGAGGTTCTCCAGAGAATGTAATCCAGCTCCTCTCTGAAAACTACACTGCAGTGGCACAGACTGTAAATTTGCTGGCAGAGTGGCTCATTCAAACAGGTACAATAAGTGATACAGTATAGTTTGGGTCTATAGTCTTTCTTTTGTCAGAAATATCTGAATCAATGGCAAATTTGTTCATATACAGGAAATTGATTGTTATAAAGTTGTCATCTAGTATGTGGCTAAATCCTTTATAATAATATGTTTATTCTGCTCAGAGAATAATGAAGTAATCTGTTGATGAACAGTTTGAAATGCCGTGTTGTAAAGGGTTTTAATAGCTGAAACAACTGCATAAGCAATGGTTTCTTTTTGTTTTCACCCAAAGAGCAGGGGGGCTATTATACAGATAGTGTTAGAAATGTTTGCTATTTTGTAATAGAATTAAATAATTTAAATTGAAAAAACCAATTACTTTGTTGCTAGTTACTATTCCCTCTCAGTGCATCAGTAGTTACACTGAAGCTTCTCATACAGAGAACCAGTATTCTCTGAGACAAGAATTACATGGTAAGCCTCTTGCAAGACATATTCAGCATTATCTTGTGGTATCTCTTTCCCTTACCTAGTGTAAGGTTTTGTTTACCAATTACCAGAATTATTATTCTCTGAGTTCAGAAATTTAGAACTACTTACTACTATTTGTATATTATAGCCACTATACTAAAAGGATGAACTTCAGTCTGCAGCAGGGTGGGTTTGTTCCCCAGGCCTGCAGATCCCTTTTGTGGTTAAGATACACTTGGATTTTGGTATCATGCCCAGTACCAGTGCTTTGGGATGGCTGGCATTGCTGTTTGTGTGTCTGATGGGAGAGTGACAGAAAGGGACTAGTGTGACCTGCCTGTGATCCTAAGCATTTAGGAAAAAAGGTGGAGAATCTGTAAATCTGTCTATATCAGCATGATTTGATAGTAGAACTGATGTCTCTCCTCTGATCCTCTCTGTGTTGGTAAATTTGGGAGTGGTTTCTGTTCTCACTGGAAAATGTAAGATGTTGCTGCCGTGTTTGATTGGATTGCATCTGCCAAGTTTTCTGTTCCTTCTGTACAGGTGTTGAGCCAATGCAAGTTCAGGAGACTGTAGAAAACCATTTAAAGAGCTTACTTATCAAGCATTTTGACCCTCGGAAAGCAGATTCCATCTTTACAGAGGAAGGAGAGGTGTGCATGGAATCCATGTTGCTGTCTCTACTCGAGTGGGTCCTCCCTAGCTGCCTTCATCTGATGGAGCAGTAGATGGTGGGGGAAGGGAAACTGTATCTTCAAAATTCTTTGGTTAAGATACAACTGGTTTCAGAAAACCAACCCTGTCTCACTGGAGTCCTCAGAGGTTTAGAGAACTTGGAAACTTGGAATGCATCCTTTGTAATAAATTTCTGTAGAACAACTCACAGGACTCCTGAGAGTTAAAAGCCTTACTGTTAATGATCTTGACAACTAGATATTGTTAAGTCTCTCTCTGTTGCTCTAATCTTTTCAGACTCCAGCCTGGCTTGAGCAAATGATAGCACATACAACGTGGAGAGATCTCTTTTACAAATTGGCAGAAGCCCATCCTGACTGTTTAATGCTTAATTTTACTGTGAAGGTACTACTCTCAAGTCTAATAAATAAGAATATTCATAAAGGGCTAATTGTTCTGGCTTCAAATATTAGCTGTGGTCTTGCTTGTGTCTTTTATGTATTCCTGCTAGTAGAACTTCTTGGTGGGAGGAATTGTGCTATAGATTGCAAGCACTACATGTAGTTTCCCAATTTAAAGTACTGCTTTTTGAGGTTTTGGAGTGTAGATTTTATTTCCCCCTCTTTTTTTTTATTTTATCTGTGGAATCTTTTTGGTTGATTGGTTTGGGTTTTTTCTGTATTTGAAAATCCTGGGGTTCTGGTGCAGTGGAACGTTTCAGTCAGTTTTATGTTTCTGGGACCAAATATGTAATATCTTGCTGTGCTCTGAAATAGTTTATATTATTATGGTTTACTTTATTTTTGCTACATCTTTATTGGTTTCCTTTTCTGTAAACTATAATATGAATGTAATTCCAATAAGTGTATGCAAGGTGAATCTTGCATTTTTTGTGTTCTTCTGAATAACAGATATCCTAAATAACAAGTTTTCTACAATGTCTTTGTAGCTTATATCTGATGCTGGATATCAGGGGGAAATAACCAGCGTTTCAACAGCATGTCAGCAACTGGAAGTATTTTCCAGAGTCCTGCGTACATCTCTGGCAACAATTCTGGATGGAGGAGAAGAAAACCTTGAAAAAAACCTCCCTGAGTTTGCTGTAAGTGTTTTTTTGTGTTTGTTTTTGGTTGGTTGGTTGGTTTTGTTGTTTTTTTTTGTTTGACTGATTTTTTTAAGCTTTGGATTTTTTCCTTTTTATGTGGAAAAAGTAGCGTTTTACTTTCTGGTTAGGAGACAGAGATAAGTGTGAGGTCATAGACAATCTTGATTTCCTACAAAATCTTGAGAAGGTGTATCTGAGTTAAAACCCAGAAATCTGTGCTTTTTGGTTGTTCTGTGACCAGGAATTCCTTGGATTGCTTCTATGACACTTCCTATATTTATTAAATGGATTGTAAAAGGTGAAGGTAGAAATGTCATCACATTTAGTGTGAAATGTTAAGATCAGTCTTGTCAGACCCTTGACAAACTGCAATAATTATTTTATCATCCACATCAGTGTGAAAGCTGCCATCTAAATCAACTCAGCATGTGTTCATATGTTGTGAAATAACCTGATGATTTTTGAGTGGCTTTGTACTTCTCTTACTGTTTAAATACTGCAGACAAAGTACTGAAAGTAAATAGAATAGATTTCCCTCTCAATTTTGCCATTTAAGAAATGAAGTTTTCCATTTAGCCATTTCTTTTTGCTTGGTATCAATGCTTTATTCGATCAGTACTTTCTTTTTGGCTGTTGGGTTTTTGGTTTTGTTGCTTAGTTTCTTGTGTGTTGGTTTTTTTTTCCTTTGGGATTTTGCTGTTTGTTTTTCCCTTTGCTCTCTGTAACCCCAGGAGCACACTGGGAAGTTCTTTGTTGACTGGTGTGCTGTGTGCTTTCGCAGAAGATGGTGTGCCATGGGGAACACACTTACCTTTTTGCCCAGTCCATGATGTCCATCCTGGCTCAGGAGGAGCAGGGAGGGTCGGCTGTCAGGAGGATCGCTCAGGAGGTGCAGCGATACGCCCATGAGAAGTAAGTGGGAGTTACAGAACTAGTTAAAATGTAAGTCACCAGAATTTGTAAACTGCTGTCTTTTGCTCATCTGAGTTTCCTTTTACTGGCAAAAGGAGAATTCTTAGCTGCAACACAGCAGCACTTGTAGCAGGCTCTCGTCTGTAGAACAGCTGAAAAGTTCAGTGCCCTGTACCAGGGTGACCTGAAATTGGAAAAGCAAAGAAGTGAAGTTTCTGCTTATTAAGAAATATGTATTTTTACTGTTCTATGAACATCTTAAAATCATACAGGCCTACTACCCAGTAGTAGGTAGTTACCCAGTAACTACCCAGAACAAGGGGTTCAGCCCTCAGGCATTGCATTCCAAAGGATGCGGCCTGTTGATGCAGTAAGGCTTAAACTAAAATGTCTGAATTAAAAAAATAAGTCACTGAATTAAGAAAGAAAGTCACTGGATTAAGAAAATAGTCACTGTGTGTCTGTTTGCTCTTTGTGCAGAGGCCACGATGCCAGTCAGATCACTCTCGCACTGGGTACTGCAGCCTCCTATCCCCGAGCATGTCAGGCTCTTGGTGCAATGCTGTCCAAAGGAGCTCTGAATCCAGCAGATATCACTGTCCTGTTCAAAATGTTCACAAGCATGGACCCACCACCAGTAGAACTGGTTAGTAGTTACCTGTTTATAATCTCTGATACTTAATTCTATTGCAGTAGCACTCAGAAATGTGATGTCTTGTTGTGCTAAGTGTTATATGGACACAAAAATGAAATTAGCACTCACTCATCCCTCTATAATTGTAAGTAATGACTAAATGCGAAACTGCTACTTGCATTCTGTTTTGCATTACCTTCTTGGTATTTTTGTTGGGTTTTTTAATTATTCCAAGTTTCTTATAAGCAGACCTTAATGGCACATTTCACTGCCTCGTTCTAACATGGGTTCTGGTATCAAGTATGATGACATTTAGATACTTTAGCAATATAGTCTGTAATTCTGTTTTCCTTTTTTTTTCTTTTTATTTTTTTTCCTTCAAAACTTTGGGTCTCTTAGAAAACTGTCTAACCTACTCTCAAGGGGAAGTTCTATGTGAGATATATCAGATGCAAAAACTATTTTTAATCACCTCTCCTAATTCTCAGGCTCTGATCATTCATTTTCTTCACAGATTCGAGTACCTGCCTTTCTGGACCTCTTCATGCAGTCCTTGTTTAAGCCAGGTGCTAAGATCAACCAGGACCACAAACATAAATATATTCACATACTGGCTTATGCAGCCAGTGTGGTAGAGATGTGGAAGAAGGTAATGTTCAGTTCTGAGAATAACATTGTTTTCACCTACAGCAGCCTGACTGTGCTGCAGGAAATGTATGGTCATGCAGTTCTTTATTTGAATATGAAGTGTTTCTGGCTTCAACTGACATGACTAAAGAATGTAGAACCTGATGATCAAATACTACCATAACAGTATATTCACAACTCTTGCATTCAAACTTTGCAATAATTTTTCAGAACAAGAGAGTCAGCATAAACAAGGATGAGCTCAAGTCAACTTCGAAAGCCATCGAAACTGTTCACAATCTCTGTTGCAATGAGAACAAAGGAGCATCAGAGTTGGTTGCAGAGCTGAGCACTCTCTATCAGTGCATCAGGTGAGCAGAGAGGGTGGTCCCAAGCTGCAGTTGTTGGAAGAAAAGGATTATTTAGGAGAGGCAGTGCTGCTAAAGGGAGATGTCTTTATGGGGCACTCTGTGAGGGCATCCTCACTGTGGAATATGTGAAGATGTTGCCTGAAAGCAGCTTTCAGAATTGTTAATCTGACTCTTTGGAATCTCTCATGAACACATAAATCCTGCCTTTCACACACAACTTGTCATCCTTGGGTCGCAGAACATGCTTTTCTGTGCCACTGGAAAAAGGTGACAGATTACTTTGTCTTCCTAATAAAGCTTTCATTTATTTTTCATTCTCCTGTGCTGAAGTGATCTCTCTCTCTGTAGGTTCCCAGTGGTGGCTATGGGTGTGCTAAAGTGGGTGGATTGGACAGTGTCAGAACCACGGTACTTCCAGCTGCAGACTGATCACACTCCAGTTCACCTGGCACTATTGGATGAGGTAAGAGTGTATCTAGAGCTTTGCTGGAGAGCAGGAACAGTTTCCATGCTTGTAATAACCAGTCCACTGAATGCCTGTGGTTTGCAGTGTCACTAAATATACAGAGATGAATCTGTTCAGAGTTAATTATTTGGTTTTTTCAGCTCAGCATTATTTACACTACGAAAACTTGGGCACCAAAGAAAGACATGGTAGAATAGTTCTCTAAATGAATTTCCATTTGGCACTGAACATCAGTGTGAACTTGTCTGATAAAGACTGCTGCACTGGTTTTTAAATTGCAGTTCTGAGCCTCTGACTTTACTGCCTTGTTTGCAGATCAGTACCTGCCATCAGCTGCTTCATCCCCAAGTCCTACAACTTCTTGTCAAGCTCTTTGAAACAGAACATTCCCAGCTGGATGTGATGGAGCAGGTGACTCTCAAAGGGTTCAGTATTTGTGTTCCTTCATATTAGTTACCCTTACTCAAGTTAATGGCTTTTGCTGCACAGCAGTTTGAAGAGCCTAGTTTGTCCTAAACTGTGGTCACGGTTAAAATATAGCACATATTGAAGCAATAAAAATCACACACTTCTGAGAGGAGGTTCTGATCTGTTGGTTCTTCCCTCCCTGCACCACCAGCTGGAATTGAAGAAGACTCTCTTGGACAGGATGGTGCACTTGCTCAGCCGAGGGTACGTCCTGCCTGTTGTCAGCTACATCCGCAAATGCCTGGAGAAGCTGGACACCGATATCTCGCTCATCAGATACTTTGTGACAGAGGTCAGCAGCAAAAACATGTTCACTGCCATCTGAAGTTTAATATGTATGTGTTTGGATATTAAAGCAGCTTGCCTTGGATTCAGAAATGTTTCAGATTCTGAGATCAGATTCTGAGCAATGTATGTGTATCAGTATTCACAAGGATGTGACTTAGTCCTACTAACTCCTGACTTCTGGAATTGATAAGGACCTGGACAGAGTACCTCAAGAACACATAGCTAATTACTTGTATGGAGAGCAAGAGGTCCTAAGTGCAACTACTTGTATACTTTCAAGACTAGTATGTGAATTAAATATTGTCCCTACTACCCCAGTAAGTGGAAGAATAATCTGATTTTGTCTCCTGTTTCAGGTGCTTGATGTGATTGCTCCTCCATATACCTCAGACTTTGTACAGCTTTTTCTTCCAATCTTGGAGAATGAGAGTATTGCAGGCACTATAAAAACAGAAGGTGAACATGATCCTGTCACTGAGTTCATAGGTAAGTCCATTTATTCCTCGCACACCTGCTTCCATTTGTGTTGGTTACAACTTGCAAATAATGTTTAAAAGGAGGATTGTTAAAAATAGGAGTGCCTGCCAGATATTTTGACAGACAACTTCCCTTTTAGGGGCCTACATTTGGCAATTTTCCTGTAATCAAGAATCTGGGGGTAGTAGCAAGGAACTTGGAGATAAATGCTGCTTTTTGAGAACTAGCACGGCAGTAAGGGAGAGGAAGGGAAGTAGTCTGTCATAATACACTGTATTCTGTCATAATACCCTCCTATCCTAAAACAAAAACATCTTCCAGACCCTAAAATCCTAATTATTTACATTATGAAGAAATCCACATGCAAACAGATAAATCACTGACTCAGAGTAACGTACTGAACAGTCTTTTTTTTCCTTCTCAAGCTCATTGCAAATCTAACTTCATTATGATGAACTAAGCAGTGGAAAGTATCAGGACTGCAAAGCACATGATCACTACTTTACCACCCTCTCCACCAGTAAGGTTCTATAACTGGGCAACGCAGCAGCAAAAAGAAAACAACAAAACCAACAAAGGTAACAAATATAAAACGAGGAGGAAAGAGCTGAAGGGCATTTGATTGACTTGCGTGGTGACCTTGAAGTTCCTGTCAGAGGACTGTTTGTATTTCATATCAGAGAACTGTTAATGTAATTTAGCAAATGGAATAATACTGCAGGATTTTCTGTTGTTCACAAATCAGTATAAATCTGAATGTTATGAGGAGGAAAGCAAGAGAGAAACAGATTTGTTTAAAAGGATGTTATTTTTGTTACTTACTGAACTTAGCCCTCATTCTTTGTGTAATGCCCAGAACCTGAAGAATGGGGAAGGTAGTTCCTACTAAAACCCCTTTGCAGATAAGTCTCTGAATAAATCTTGAACGCTCTAGACTTTGATATTGCAAGTTGTAAAAAAAAGGGAGTTGTGTGATTAGCTCTGTGATTAGCTCTGTGCAGCAGAGAAGCCCCAATGCCTCTTTTTCCCCTTTGCATTATATTAGAATTCTAAATATCTTACATATTTACTGCTGTGAAAAAAACAGTTTTGTGCAACACAAGCGGAGCTGTAACAATCAAGGATAGTTTTGTATTGAGAGGTGAATTCTCTGTGTGTGTTACCTTCCAGAATCTATTTTTTGGTAAATAGATGCATCAGATGTTACTGGTAAGTTTCATTACCATGTCAGAATTCCACTGCTGTCCAAGAAGATGAATGTGTGCAGAAGTTTCATAACTGCTTCTTGTGGCTTTGTTTTTATAATTATCTCTACTCTGTCCTGGTTGATGCCAAACAGTGGGGGATACATCCAAGAATACGAATTACCTTTAAATAAAGGTGTTTTTTCCTTTTCCAGAGATGTCTTTCAAAGTTTTGTTATTCATTTCTGGAATTCTGAGCTACCATGATAATTCTTGAGTCAGCAGCCAGTGGTTTAGATTCTGAACTCTGCCACTGTACAGACTGTTGTCAGTCTGGCCTTTCACAAGTAAAAGCAGCACCATCCTGGGTAAGCTTTAGGCAGCTGGTCTAGACCTAAGACAGCCTAAGTACAAGAGGGGGAGACAACCAAACACAGGAATTAAGGCCTTATAATAAATATCCAGTCAGTTATGAGAAAAAGTGTTTATTAAATGTAATTAACAATGCCAGTTAGTAACATTTGATATGGCACTGATTTGTCACTTAAAAGTGAGTCAGTTACTGAGGAAGGGAATTTGCCTCCTTTCTTCAAATTAGTGAGGAGTTCTGAGTTATGGCAATTTATCCTTTGGCTCTAGGAGAAAAATGGCACAGTCAATCACATATTAAAGCAAGGAATTTGAGCAAAGACTAATTAAGAAATGTTTAGACCATCTTTTGACCAAAGTAATTCTCATTATATCATTTTGATGGATAAAAGCAACTACATGTGCTTCCAACACCTGTTTCACCAGGAGGCCAAGGAAAAAGAGGATTTAGTTTTTTAATTTATCATGTCCAGAATTAGCTTTGTTTTTTGCATCATCTCAGTACTGTCAGAGAACTTAAAATAAGCTCTAGACCCAAATATTGAGTATACTTTTTCCAGTACATGATTTGTATTTAAAAAAAATATTTACACATACAGGTTCTGTGATTAGGTCAGTATGATTTCAATACTGTGCATCAAGACAGATAATTCTTTCATGGGCAAACTAAGTTGTAAATAATTATCTCAAGGCAGCTCTGTATTTTTTGAAGCCCTTGTGGGGTGCTATCTGGGCTAATTTTGCATAACTGCCTGATAGTGTGGAACTGTGGAAAAAGTCTTAAACAAAAAAAGGTTGTGCTGGAAAACTTCCAAACAAAGTAGCTCCTAAACAAAGATGCACAACGTAGAATCAAGGAAGTATAGGATCTCCGTAGGTACAGTCCTCTTCAATAGCAAGATTGTAGTCTGCTCCTCTCCCACCTTTGTAGGCACTTGTCACAATTCTCAGCCACCCTCTTTCGCCCTGTAAAGGATTTGATTTGCATTGTAAATTAGAAAACACAACTACAGAAAATCTGTATTGTTGAGTCTGTGCTGTCTTCCAAATATGAATTATTTATAAGTGAATGTAGGAAGTATAACACTGGGTTCATGGGGCAGCCTGCTTTGGTGGATTTACAGCCCACTCATCCATTCCAGGTGTATGACTTGATTCTTGCCTACAACTAAAGTGATTTTACACTTGCCCACAACAGGAGCTACACAGAAGGGTACAATTTAGGATTGAGTTGATATCATGCTTCCTTACCCAGGGTTCACCCCACGAGTTCCGGACAATCCAATACTCTGTCCCATTTTCCACACCCCAGCCGGCCACGGACACGATGTGATTCACTGTGGGAGAGGGGTTGTACTCAGTGTAGAGGCCTCCTGTGTAGGCATCCAGCTTCTCAGTAGCCATGATACCACAGCTGTAAGGAAGCAGAGAAAGCAGTTTTTATACCAGAGGATCAGGGCAGGGGCCTGGCTACAGAACAGTTTGGAATTCTGAGCTCGGCTGATGTACAAACAACCTGAAGTCTGCACAGCAGTGCAGAGCTGCTCACATGTGCTGGAGTGGAAACCTACACTGCAGTCATTAGACTGACCTTCGGGTATTTTTACTGCAATATTACTCGTAGATAAACAATTTTCTTTTTTACCTAATTGGCCCATTAGTGTAGATTTCTGCCATCATTTTTTCTCGTCCACTGACAGAACCATAGTCAGCAACTTTCCAGAGAGTGTAGTTCTTGATCACGTGGCATTCTCCAAAAGTGACACAAGTCCCACACTGGTTGAACTTCTTACACTCTGTAAAACAGAATTGAGATTATCTCTGCAGGAGGGTGCTTCAGTTGAATTAATGATAGGACACTAAGGTCTTTTTAACTTATGTGAGGCAGATATTAATAACTTAAGAGTAATTAGTAATACATCTTCTCTCTGGTGAACTAAGTACCTTTCTGGAAACCACATGTGAAGCCCCTGCTATCACTAGTTACTGTTTTTTACTCACAAGTGCTTTGATGAGGACATGTTTCTCCATAGACAGAGAAATCATTCCAGTCATACATGACCAGACAAAGGTTAAATTTCTCCTTTGTTTAGCTTGAGGTGACACTTGTAAATATTTCAGTACATTAGAGATTGTGTGTCACAGATTTAAAAGATTAAATTAAAACAATTTAGCTGTCCAAACTTGCCTGGGCAAGATTTAGTGCTACACTGTCTGTCTGGAGTAAGGAGAGACACACACACAGGCCTGTAAAGAAAACCTGTTCTGTCAGTCAAACAGCAGCAACTAGTATTCTGAAAACCCAATAAACTCTTTTTTTTAATATACCAAGATCTGTTAAACCTGGAGAGGAGTCCTACAGCAAAGCAAAGGCACCATACTTTGGTCCTTGGCTTGGTAGTTGTTGCAGGTCTCGTCGGGAATGCCGTGGTCGTGGGCGTACATCCACACCCCAGAGTGGTCTCCCCCTTCACAGGACCCGGCATCAGCACAGTCAATGACATTCTGAACAGAGAGGTAGGCAGAGGGCCATGCTCCTTTCCTCTTTATGTTGATTCTGTCTGTAAAGAGAAGAAATTGGGGTTTGTGAGTGGAATATGTGGGTGGCTACACTTTGCAAATAGTGTTCAAACTGTCTCCTTTTCTTTGAACCTGTAGCTGTTTGCAGACAACAGCACTTGTGGTTGCAAAACCCTCCACTGTCAGCACTGATGCCCAGCATGACCTAATTCAAACCAGAGGCTGAGTGGGGGTTTCCATTAAAAGGGGTTTTTTTTCCACAAAAAACTCAGCAAAAATATGCAGATGAGTAAGATCTGTCTAAAGCCTTGAAGAGCCCTAGACCTCTTTTACTTCAAGCTTCTGAAAACTTCAGATCTGTTTCCTGGCTTTGACAGCAAAGAGTTTTCAAATACACATCATAAAAACAGTTCACCAACATCTCTCACAGAGTAGAGATTTATGCATAAGCCCATGCAGAGCCATAAGCCCACACAAGTCACTGGCTCTGAGACACTCTTAAAGCAAGGAAAAGCTTTCAGAATGATCTCCTTGCTGTTACAGCAACATGTCACTGTTATCCTGCCATCTCAGACAGGCATTGCCACCCTGCTGCCTTATTTTGTCAGCAATCAGCTTACTTGGCAAGAAAAGCTTCCTGATGGGTATTTATAAACTGCTTCTCACCCTGCATTAACAGTCTTAACTATGTCACCCTGGTACTTTTAATCCTATTAGTACTAACAACATTCAAATATACTTGACAGAACTGGAAACTATTATACCAGACTAGTCTTAATGAAGAAAAAAAAAAGGAATGAATGCTTTAACTACTCACAGCAATTAAGAAAAAAAATACCCTGATTTTTAAAATTATACGGCATAAGTTTTAACCAAAGTTATATAATTAACAACTTGCTGTATTTTACCTATCCCAGTACTTCACTACATTCTGGCAGGTATCACACATCTGAATTCTTGTACTGCTTAAGAATGTATCCCTCATGATTCATGCTGTCTGCTCACACTTGCATTGTCTTCCCCTTTCTGCACAGTTTCCTCTATTTGTCCTTCACAGTCCATCCTCTCACAGCCTCCCTATGCAAACAGTACTTCTGCAGCATGTAAATCATGTGTTCTCTCTAGAGAATTTATTTCATCTGTAGCAAACCACTACTTCCCTGTTCCTAAGTAGAAGACTCACACAAAGATTGCTGCTGAAACCAGATTGCCTGTGTGCTGTGATAGTTCATTTGAATAACCCAACTCCTGAAGCAAATACTCCCCCTGAGCCCTCCCCACAAGAGGCAACTTCTTTCGTTTCCTCATTCCCAGGCACGGCTGGAGCTGCAGCTGCAGCACAGGCTGAGGTACCAGAAAAGGGAGGGAGACACAAGAACTGCTTGTGCATCTGCAGCTCCCATGGAGGAGAGGGCAGGACCCCCAGTTCTTACCCACAGGAGCTGTGAACACATTCCTTCTGCAAACACTACTCACAGCAATAACTAACCATGTTTGTAACTAACCATGCCAGTGCTCTCCCTCCCACCCTTTGGAGAGGGGGGGACAGCCTCATCCACTGGCTTTCCCTACAGAAACCTCCTTGCCTCCATCCTGGGAATTCCCACTGTTCCCCGTGTATTCACAGACATCTTGGCCCTGGTTTTCGCTGCAGTGGTTTAGCACCTCGTCCTTACACCAGCTGCCAGTAACCTGAAGATACGCTTCCCTGGCCTCCCGAAAGCCACGGCATTCCCGGGCGCAGGCAGCCCGGCGGGTGGGCAGGGGGTGCAGGGTGTACCTGCCAGGGCGCTGGTGCTGCCGTGGGCCCAGCAGGACCCGCAGTACTGCGGGATGTGCTGGTTCCGAGTGGCGCTCGCGTAGTTCACTCCATCCACGTTCCGCCAGTCCCAGCTCCGCGGCAGCGCCGACACCTCCAGGTACTCGTGCGGGCGGGGGTACGTCCTGCGGCGGGGAGGGAAGAGGAACTACAGCGCCGGCATCCCCCGCCAGGTGAGGGGGGTTGTGGTTTTTTTTAAAAAACACGGATTCCGCGGAGTTTCGTAACGAGTGCCCGGCGGGCGGCGCGTGACCGGGCCCTGCCCCGCGGTCTCGTGACCGACACTGTCCCCGTGTGTCCCCCCCCATTCCCCGCCAATCCCGGGGGGAAAGAGCGGCCCCGGGGGCCCCCCGAACCGCCGGAGAACCCCCCGATCTGGGCGGTGCTGGGGCTCCATCTGCTGCGGCTGCGCCCGGCCAGCCCTTCCCCCGGGCTGCTCCCAGCGGAGGGGATGGATGGGGGAGGCTCCAGGGGCACGGGGGGCAGCCCCAGCTCTAGGGGGGGAAGGGAGGCAGCCCCAGCTCCAGGGGGGGAAGGGGGGCAGCCCCAGCTCCAGAGGGGAACGGGGGAACGAAGCTCACCTGAGCCCGGGAGCCTTGCGCGGGGCTGGTTTGTAGCAGTGCTGCCCCTCTCTGAAGTAGAGCCCGGCNACACCTCCAGGTACTCGTGCGGGCGGGGGTACGTCCTGCGGCGGGGAGGGAAGAGGAACTACAGCGCCGGCATCCCCCGCCAGGTGAGGGGGGTTGTGGTTTTTTTTAAAAAACACGGATTCCGCGGAGTTTCGTAACGAGTGCCCGGCGGGCGGCGCGTGACCGGGCCCTGCCCCGCGGTCTCGTGACCGACACTGTCCCCGTGTGTCCCCCCCCATTCCCCGCCAATCCCGGGGGGAAGGAGCGGCCCCGGGGACCCCTCGAACCGCCGGAGAACCCCCCGATCTGGGCGGTGCTGGGGCTCCATCTGCTGCGGCTGCGCCCGGCCAGCCCTTCCCCCGGGCTGCTCCCCGCGGAGGGGATGGATGGGGGAGGCTCCAGGGGCACGGGGGGCAGCNGCGCGGGGCTGGTTTGTAGCAGTGCTGCCCCTCTCTGAAGTAGAGCCCGGCGCGGGCGGGCGGGCACAGGCAGCACCCCCAGAGCAGCAGCAGGACGGGCAGGAGCGGCTGGACTCGCGTGGCCATGCTGGGTCGGGCAGGGGCCCCGAACCCTCCCCTGGGGTCCTCAGGCCGTGGGTATCGCCCCCTCCCAGGGAGAAGCTGCACTCCGGGATGCCCAGGGCAGCCTCCCTGAGCCCTTCCCAAGGGCGGCTGATTGATCTGTTGGGATGAGGAACAAACCCAAGATCCCACGTTCCCAGACCCTCCCAGGGAAGTCTACAGCTCACGCGCTCAAAAGTGAAGCAATTTGTTCACACGGGTTGTGACAAGAAGACTCGTATCTGGGACAGGCTTATAGGTTCCTTTACCTTTGGCCTAACACCTCAGCATTGTCCCAGACTGTGACCAGCCACTGTGACACTGCAGTGGTTCTGAATTGCTCAAGCCCTTTAATGCTACAATTTACAAAGGCTGCCAATTTTAGGCTCTTCTTTAGGGCTCGGGACACCTGAAGATTCTTTGTTATCTGTTACAAGATTTAGTCAAGACCAAAAGCAGTTTTCTAATTTTCCTGAAGAAGGTTCCAATCTCTGTGCGAGTGGGCTGCCAGTCTCTTTTCCATACATCAGCTGGAGCTTTTGTGTTTGGTGAACAGGTTTAGTAAACCACAGACAGTTCTCCCCTTGTAGCTTTTCTTCCATAGCTTTCAGCACTTTTTGTAAAAGGCCTGAAGTTTATTATCTCCACACTGTGAACAGAGAAACTGAGGCACTGAGAACCAACGCACCAGAAGGAACAGCAGAGCAGGAATGGAGCCCAACTGCTGGGCAGTTCATTTTTTTGGCAACTCACCAAACGCTCTAAACTCAACAGTGACAGTGGTTGTGGCAGTAGGGCCCAGGTAAGGCCACTGCCCAGCAGGTGAATTCACATGCTCAAGCCCCACATTTTGCCAGGTCATAGATCTGCAGTGTGAAGGAAGGTAATGAACTGCTCAGTCATCCACTGTGGCTATACCAAAATCTATTTGTTTAATCACACAGGCTCATTACACTGATAATAATTTACAGTGGGCAGTCCTGCCTTATTTCCTTGGACCACTTGCCAGACCAAGGCAGGGTAAATAGTTTTCCTTACTAACTGAAACGCAAATGTGAAGTGGTTTTCATTCCCTGTTAATGCCATGTTTTTCTGGTATCAGTCCTAAGGTTGATGCAGCCAGCCCAGGTTAGTTGAGACTTGCATTAGCTCATCTGGTAGCCAGTCACAGATCTCTTTAAAATTATCTGGTGTCCTGTAGCCAGGCCTATCTCAAATTGAACAGGCTTTCTTCTCAACAATCTTCTTGGTTACTCGGAAAAGCCAGTTCCTCCCAAGCAAACCATATTTAAAACACAAAAGGTATCCCAGAATGCCTCCCTGCACAGGCGTATTTGTTGCTAGTGGGTAGCCTTAAAAAAAACCCCAAACAACAAAACAATCAAGAAAATCAGAAACAATGAAAAAAAGCCCAGCAACCTTTACCTGGCTTGTTTGTGGTCTCAGCTTCAGCCCATGGCCAGGGCTGTGGTAGCTGGGGCCTGCTCTGAAGGCAATGGAAGCAGTTGGCAGCCTGATAATAGACACTGTGGGCCAGGCTGCACTCCCTGTGCCCAGTGCCAGTCTGCTCCTAATCTCCACAGTGCCAAAAGTCCCTGGAGCCAGCCCATGCACCACGTTCCCCCTGGCCCTGCGGACGCTCCCCCGCTAATCTGGAGCAGCACATGTGTGGGGGCTGGGCCTGGGAAGTGCAGTGGGAGTTAACAGGCTTGGGGTTACCCAGGGCTGAGGAGTGACAGGCTGCAACAGCATCTACAGAGAAACAGGCTCCTCACAGACCAGGTTTGGGTAAAGCCAGGCTTGGAGGTTCACAGAAAAGCAGCTGGGGAGAAGTGGCAAAAGAGCCCCAAATCCACATCAGCTTCACAAACCATCCCAGGTACTTGGTGTCATGTGCCATGATTTTTCAGGCTGTGTATGGAGGCACTTCAGAGGAGGCATGTGACTTCAGGGAGCTGTTTTTAGGAAGAGAAACACCCATATTAAATGGTTGCATATTTCTTCCACTTCCCTTTTTCCCCTTTCCTTGTAGATGCACTCAGCCAGTGTATTTATTGCTGAAATTATTTTACCAAACTTTTTGGACAGTGAATTAGCATCCTCAGCCTCTCCATAAGCTGTGCCTATTGTAGATGAATACATTGGATATTTTGAGTAGTATTTATTTAGTGTCAGCAGCTCTCTGACACATGGTGTCCATCCCCACCCCATCCAGAATGCAGCGATTGAATATAGAGCTCAGAGCTGCACTACTACTTTTAACTACAGGTCATTGGAGAAAACAAATATGTGCATGAATGAAATGACATTTGCTTTCAAAGTAAATAACCTTTTGAGAATTTTCTTAGGAAATTTTAGAAGATACCCACTGCCATCGTGGGATATATTGACAATGTGGTGATGGAACAGAACTGTGTGGTTGTCTTGCTGAGTAAACCAAATGGCTTAGAGAATATTTATCTTCTGGAATATGATAAAATAATTGTGTTCTAAGGAAACAAAACTAATCTACCTGAACCAAGTCCTGCTTTTGTTGCTTCCTACTGAGGACACTCATAGCTTGGCAGAGGATGACAAATGTTTGCTCGCTACTCTTTTGCAATGCACTTCTGGTGCTAAATTCTGTCTTAGGAGCACTTGTCTGTTCCTTCATTGGCTGCTGGGAGAAGTGGAAGTCATCAAAGATGGGGGAAGTCTGGAATAAGCTGATTTTTCTTTTGAAACAATATGGAAGCTCAGAGGTTCCTTATCTCTAGCAACCCATGGAGTGGTAAAGTAGTAACTTTCCGTGAGTCAAGTCCTTCCACTGTCACAGTTTTATATAAAATAATTTGCGGCACTTTTCTAATTAGAGTTCCTTTTGCCATTCCTAAAAGGAACACTTGCAAAGCAGTGACAGTCATTTGACATGTAATGAAACTGCTCTGAGTTCCAGCAGACAGTCCATTCTGGGTTTCTGCTGCTCGGTGATACTGGTCCTGGTTATCAGCAGGCAACAGGGTTGTGTTTTGCTCCCCCTCGCACTGTTTCCTTTACACAGTGAAACATTCCACACAGTGAACATTATAGTTCACTTCAATGAACTTTAGTGGAACTGAAGTGTTCACCTCTAGCATTTTCCTGGCAAGTTCTGATATTTCAGATATAAGAAAACAAGAGATATTAGAAATGCTGTATTTCTTAATGACAGAAAATGAAGTGAGAGAGAAAGAGAGAATATCTATGCAAGTTAGTCACAAGTTAATTCAAATTTTGGCTGAAATTGGGGGATACTCATAACTGTTTAAGGAACATGCATCTCTGAGAGCACAGTCTTACATTTACGTGTTACTAAGTATTTTTTGGTCCTGATCCTGTCCTCTTCTTTCATGCAGTCAGACACTGGGAATGATGCTTATTAGTGAACTGAATTTTGCCTGGCAATGTGCTGAATGTGGTGGTTATAGGAAGCCACTGCTCACAAGTTGTTACTGTTTTTAATATGGGTGTTGTCTTTTATGACTCACCTGATGCTAAAATTTAAATTATGTGGCAGAAGCACATGTGCTTAATAAATTAAGAACCCTCATTTTTGGCAGTAATCTCTATATATGCACATATATTTGTATATATATTGTGTATAACATCAAATAATGAAACACAAATAGAATGTGCACATAAATTCATGCATCACACTGCTGCAGAGGTCTGGAATTAATTATGAGGGGGTGCATGTGACAATGTTCTTTTCCAAGGCACTCAGCAAAGCACCTGTGCTCGTGTACCCTGTCCCCAGGCAGTAAAAAGGCATTTTGCCTCCTTGTGAAGTGCTGAGGAGCCTGAGGAGTTGGCTACTCCCCTTCTGGCTGAGTGACAGTCCCCCTGGTATAAAAAGGCCCCTTGGGATGGGCTGTGCTGGGTGTAGCTGATAGTGCAGCAGGAGGAGGGCTTGTTCTGGGGACTGCAACTGGAGAACCTGTGAGAGGTTGCGGCCACAGGCAGGTCCGAGCTCCACAAAATGCGTGAAATTGTGCATCTTCAGATTGGGCAATGCGGGAACCAAATCGGAGCCAAGGTAAGGTCTGCTTTCAACATTGCTCCTTACTGTCAGCAGTAATGGGTCAAACATCACCAAACATCATTCCCAACCATGGGGACTTTTGGGAATTCAACAGCATGTTAGCAGGGAAGATGAGTATTTTGATATGAAAGGCAAAAGATGGGCTTGCTCCTCATGCAAAGATTAATGTTCATCTGCAATAACTATGGCACATTATGTATGATTACAAGTGCTCCAGAGCATTCCTTCTGGGATTCATATTCCCAGGGGAACTAATCTAGTCTGCAAAATACTGACACAAGTGGTGGAGCCAGTAATTCAAGGGCTGCAAAGTTTTGATGCCACTACTTTAGCTCAGTCACGCAGCAGTAACTGCCACATTATATTCATTAATATCATAGAATCATAGAATGCTTTGGGTTGGAAGGGTCCTTAAGGATCATATGGGATCTTATTAATCAACAGGATGACCTGTGCTATCAGTGACCAGTTAGGTTTTTCTGAGAGGGACATAAAGTGGCCTCCTGTGACAGGCAGATGTAATTTGGAGCATTTTTGTGGAGTTCAAACACTCCGATGCTGTTACTTAGAAGTCACTATTGCTCACTTTCTATGCCAGGAGAAAAAAAACCCCAACACCATTGCTTCTGCTGGGAGATGTTCACATTTCTTATTTATTTTTGAGTAGGAAGTTGACAAAAAAACTATAGGGGATTGCTCCGTTGTGTTCTTTCTCCATTTCTTGCTCCCACAAATCTCACCTTGATTCCTTTTAATGGAAGATGAAGCTGTGGATGGCCATAACAATGTTATGTTAGACCAGCTAGTTTGAATGCAGCCAGTGTGAGAGCTGAAAGGGTGCTTTTTTGTTGGCTTTGACCTGCAAACCCCCTGCACATGTTGGAAATTATATATTTGGCCACTCAAAATGAGACTGGATCCTGACACAGCAGACCTTTAATATTAAAGTAGCCTGGTCATTACAGAGGGTGGGTGTGTCTACAAGAACACTGCTGTGGCTGCTCTCTAGATAAGAGCCCCAGCACAAGACATATGAGTGTCAAGATAGGACATTTAGGACCAGCAGCTGTTCGTGGAAAGCCTTGCTCATGTACAAATTTGTCTGTGCAGCTTTGCAAAGCCACAGTCACACTTGTGCACAACAGGACTCAAAGCAACCTTCCAGAATCCACCCCCTTGGTGACGTTTTTTGTTAGGCTCAGACCAACTACTACCTGTGTTATTTACACTGTTTTATGGGGTGTTTTTAATGTAAAGGGAACCAGTTGAGAGCCTCCACCTATTAGTGCATGAGTGATAGCTAAGCAGTGTAAATAGCCTACTAAACTTTTCCCTTGAACTTACTGGAGGAGGGGGAGAGGAGGATCCCTGCTCTGATCTAATAAATAAATGGGAAAACATCCCCTGCTTCAGGCACAGCTCCCATCAGGGATGAGAGCAGCAGGAGAGTGTGCTGAAAATAAATACATCTTTGTTACCTCTTTCCTTTTCCAGTTCTGGGAGGTGCTTGGTGATGAACATGGGATTGACATCGCTGGAAACTACCGTGGGGATTCACCCCTGCAGCTGGAGCGGATTAACGTGTACTTCAATGAGGCTTTCTGTGAGTGCTCAGCACTGTCAGGTGTTGGCAGAGCATCTTGTCATTAAAAACCCCTCAAAAAAACCTAAACCACTATAGGTGGATTGGACTTTTCAGAGTAGATCATAAGGCTGTCTCTTTGCCCTCTGACAGTGATCGCTTGCATTCACTTTGTTTTGTTCCAGCCCATAAATACGTGCCCCGTTCCATCCTGGTGGACCTGGAGCCTGGTACGATGGACAGTGTACGGTCCAGCAAAATAGGGCCCCTCTTCCGACCCGACAACTTTATCCACGGTATGTTCATCATGCTGCCAGCAAACTAACTGGAGTCAACCGGCCCAAAATTGTAGCCTTTAACAAGTCTCTTGTTAACTTCGTGGCTGTTCTTTCTGTGATTCTGTTTTCAGGTAATTCAGGTGCTGGAAACAACTGGGCCAAGGGCCATTACACAGAAGGTGCTGAACTGATTGAGAACGTCATGGATGTGGTCAGGAACGAGTGTGAGAGCTGTGACTGCCTTCAGGGGTTCCAGCTCATCCATTCTCTCGGTGGTGGTACAGGCTCAGGCATGGGCACACTCCTCATCAACAAAATCAGGGAGGAATACCCCGACAGGATTATGAACACCTTCAGTGTTGTGCCCTCACCCAAAGTATCCGACACGGTCGTGGAGCCGTACAATGCCATCCTCTCCATCCACCAGCTCATAGAGAACACAGATGAAACTTTTTGCATTGACAATGAAGCTCTGTATGACATATGCTTCAGAACTTTAAAGCTCACCAATCCCACCTACGGTGACCTCAACCACCTGGTGTCTCTAACGATGAGCGGCGTCACCACCTCGCTCCGCTTCCCTGGCCAGCTGAACGCGGACCTGCGGAAGCTGGCTGTGAACATGGTGCCCTTCCCTCGCCTGCACTTCTTCATGCCAGGCTTTGCCCCGCTGACAGCTCGGGGGAGCCAGATGTACAGAGCCCTCACGGTGCCAGAGCTCACCCAGCAGATGTTCGACGCACGCAACATGATGGCAGCGTGCGACCCTCGCCGCGGGCGCTACCTGACCGTGGCCTGCATCTTCAGGGGCAGGATGTCCACCAGGGAGGTGGATGAGCAGCTGCTGTCTGTGCAGACCAAGAACAGCAGCTACTTCGTGGAGTGGATCCCCAATAATGTCAAGGTGGCCGTGTGTGACATCCCCCCGCGAGGCCTGAAGATGGCAGCGACCTTCATCGGCAACAACACGGCCATCCAGGAGCTCTTCATCCGCGTCTCCCAGCAGTTCTCAGCCATGTTCAGAAGGAAAGCTTTTCTCCATTGGTACACTGGGGAAGGTATGGATGAGATGGAGTTTTCTGAAGCAGAAGGCAACACCAATGACCTCGTGTCTGAGTACCAGCAGTACCAGGAAGCCACTGCAGATGTGGAGGAATTCGAAGAGGTGGAAGTGGAAGCAAGCCCAGAAAAGGAAGCGGCATAAAAACAATATCAAAACACTCTGAATAAGTTGACATTCACTAAAGACAAAGCAGTAGCCAAAAATAACACATTTCTTCAGAATTTTTCTCTGCATCTGCCAAATAGCTGCAATTTTACAACACAGTGCTTTTGAAATTAATGGCAGCTCTGCTTTACTCTCCTAAACAACTGTTGACACTGAACTGCTCTCAAAAGAGAGACAAGTTGTCTCATAATAGCCTTTCTTGTAAATGTCTTCACTTTTAGTATATAATCACCAGGTACTAAATGTACTATGTAGCCACTGTGCCTGTGTACATATGTATCAGGATTGAAAGCAACAGCAAAATATGCTGTCAACTCATCACATTTATTTATTCTCAGGTAAACACAGTGCCCGTCTTGTTCGTGAACATTTCATGTTTTAGTGCATATCTGTAAAGGCACTGTCTGTTTTATTGTCACTCCACAGACTGCTGTAGATCTGCAGACAAGTTCAGCTCCTTGAGTTGCAGGGGGAGGGCAGAGGAAACAAGATGGGGCAAAAGACTAAATATGTACATTCTTACTTTATCTTTTTTTTTAAAGTACTTTAACAGTACTTTCATATTGCTGGCTTATATTATTGCAGAGCTTGTATTCATTATCATGGTGTGGTTTATTTCTGTTTTAAACTATAGGTTGAGTTCCATTAGCACACAAAGTTGTGACACTGTGTAAAAGTTTTGATGTGGTATTTTTTAATCCTATTCTAATCCTAACTACTGTAAATTTTTCCCTAACGTTCAGTACAACAGAAAGGACAGAATGGTTTGTAGCTTGTTAGATGTAAGTCTCAGGGCAATCACTAAATCAAAACCATATTCTGACTTCAGGAAAAAAAGTTTCTTGCCATCACAGCCTTCTAGTTAACAATGTATTTATCATAATCTTTTAATAAAAAATATAAATCATTCTGTAAGATACTTTTTATACTTGAAACATTTTTCAAAAAAACCCTATTTTATTCTTGCAAGGACTAACTTTGTATTACAGGAAAAAATGGAAGCTTGTTTTATTGTACTCTTAAAAGTGAAAGGTTATTGTACTCTGAAGAGTAATGCTTCATGTTTGAGCTCAGTTAAGTGAATGACCCTGAATCCCATTCCAAGCTGCAGTTCCTCCTCTGCAGAGGGGCAATGTCCCACCTGCTGTGAAGACACATGGCAGGAACATCCCAACACTTCCCCAAAACCACATGAAAAGCCAACAGTGTGCCTCTTCCAGCAGACAGAGCCAGAAGAGGTCCTTTTAATCATCAAAATTATATCTCTGTATTCTCTGTTGACAGAGATTTTAGGGAAGAAAACTTTTTTCCAAACCAATAATTAAAAGTAGTAGGCAGAAAGGTTTTAAACAATTAAATCTCTCAGTCATTTTTGTACCTGAAATATCAGCATGAAACCCAACATTTGATTTGTCTTAAGAATAAACAAATGTTGCTACTGAATATTAGACTGTGATAAAAACAGTCTTTTATTTTAACAGGAGTGAAAATTAAATGTCTCTGCAAAATGGAGAACTTTGTTTCAAGAGGAACGACACTCTGCACACATTCAGCCATTACATTTATTAGCACACATTTACATACAGAGCCAAGTTTTACAGTTGACGTGGTGACACCAGGCTGCAGAGTCTTTCCCACAGCTTTGCAGTTTGCTGTTATTCACCACAGATCAGTTCCTACGAGAGATATAAAGATATTCAAGTTATTTGAATCAAGAATATGTATAAGGTACACTTGAAAAAAAAGGTAATAATATTTAATCTCAGATCAGGTACAGAAGCTGTTCTATTCAGAAGAGAAGACACTTCAGCTGTTTGTGATTTATGCAATGCCATGAATAAAGGTACAAGTAGTATCTGTCTTTCACTGAGAACAGATAACTCTTGCAGTCAGGCTCAACAGGGGAAACAGCAGTTCAGAGAGGTTGTCTGCTGGCTTAGGAAATATGAAATATGTGAGTATCACTACAGACCAGTGCACATCACTGTGGAAACCTGTGGGCATCACTACAGAGCCCCAGCTGTTCTGTGTGAGCCCATAAAAAGCCTGACCAACCCCCCAAAAGCAGGTCTTGCCGGATAGGACACTTCACTCTACTGAACTAATGCAATTAAGACGTTTCCCACCTCACACGTAAGCAGGACACTGACAGCCGCAGTCTCCTCAGTTCCGTGCCTGAAGGTCGGAGCTGATTCTCCCCAGACAGCGGGGACTAATGCACTCAGCAGTGACGGACCATCACTGTCCCGCACTGCAAAGCTCCAACCACGCACCCGGCCCACCCACTCACATTTCACTCCTTTTTGGGCTTCACCGTTTTCACCGTGGCCACCGCCGCCCTCTCCGCCTCCGCTTTGTACTGCGGCTTCATGGCGGCCCGCACGGCCTGGGCGCAGATCTGCGAGTACCGGATGTAACTGTGGAGGGATGGACAGAGCGGGGTCAGACCCGACCCCGCCTTTCCCTCGTCTCCAAACCCTCATCCCCCCGTCCCCAAAGCCGCCCTTCCCCTGTCCCCGAACCCGCTTTTCCCCGCGCAGCGGCGCCGCTGTGACCCCGCCAGCCCTTGCTGCTCGGCGCTGACAGCCCTCCCCGGCAGCCCCTCGTCCCCACAGCCCTGGCGTTGTCGCGGCGCTGTCGCGACAGCGGTACCTGAGCCCGGCCTGTCGCCAATACGCCACCATGGCTGCGACTCCTGAGGGCAAGGTCAGCGCGCGCCACAGGGATCGGCCCGCCGGCCAATCAGCGCGCGGGGACCGCCCACGCGCCCCTCCATCGGCCAATCAGAGGGCCCGTTCGGCGGCGCGTGCGACTCCCGCCCTTTCCGCCTGGGGTGCCCCGCCCCTTCCCCTCGGGCCGGGCGGACCCGCGGCCGTGAGGGGGAGGCGGGCGGGGCCATGGCGGTGTCCTCCTGAACCCTCACAGCTCGGCCCGGCAAAGCTGCTTGGGAAAGGCGTGTGGCTTCCCGGTTTGGGAAGGTTCGGGCTCCGCCTCCAGGTGTGGCCTCGCTGTCGAAAACCACGGGAATGAGTATATGGAGTTCCGTGGTTCAGGGACAGTAATTCGCCAGAAACATACCACACGTCAATTAATTAAAGGACAGAAATTAAAGCCCAAGTCTTTCTGTGAGGCGAATGCCTAGTTATCCAGCGCTTATGTTAATTGCACATTAACTCACCCCGCAGCAGTCCCGTTGTAATCTCAGAATCCGAGCAAGTGGTTAACAGGTTGTTTTGCTCAGCTAGATTAGTTGCCATTACCTCTCTGTGCCATTTCTAGATGAAACGCTAAAGAAGAAAACGTTTTACAAGCATGTGGAGCCAATGCTGAGTTTTGATTTCGTTTTTTGGGATTCTGTTGTTACTGGTTTCCCCCCCCCTTTTTTTTTAATTATTACTTTATTTTTAATTATTTTATTTTATTTTAAGCAGACTGCCTTCAATTTGGATGGTTTTTTGACCCCTTTGGACATGGGGTTCCTCTGGATGTAAGACTGTGCAAACACCTGAAATCATATTCAGTCATTTGCGCTAAACAAATCCATAAAAGACAACATAGCAAACTAGAACCTCTTGTCAGCTGTTGACACAATGGAAAAATAGACAGTTTTCCATATATGATAAGCAAAAGTTATTACAAGACTAATGACTTTTGATAAGGAATCAATTTGGTCCTAACCTAATGTTCGTTTAAATAATTAAGGATGTGGTAGGTTTTTAATAAATCCTTGTTTTTTGCATACCTCTTCAGTCCAGAGACAAACCATTTTTAAAGCAGAGATTAATTTTTGGCTTTATTAGAACATTTAGTCCAGAACTATTGCAAAATACAAACCACACATGGTAATGTCAGGACAGAGTTACCAGAACAAAAAGAACAACTCTTCACCAAATATCTTCTAGTCTTTCTGCAGGACAGCATATAACAGTAAGATCTGGACAAATAATCTGCAACTTTTTTTTTTTTTTAATTGCAAAACAACTCTGCTCCTACTGAATTTGTGTTTAATTTCTTAAATTCATGTCTTGCAAGTATTCCTACTTAATTTTAAAGAAACAACTAGTGTAAAGGAGGCAGCAAATAATTCATATTTCATGCACTTATTTCCTCATTTAATTTTGTGTGAGCCATAATTATCCTAATTTTGAGACAGACATGGTGTATTGGAACAAAGTTTTCCAACTTGCAAAAATTAAATCAGTGAAAAACTACTTGCTGTGACAAATACGTTTCTGCCCTTTTAGCACAGAAAGGTGCCAGTGTTGTGACATTGAAAGGGAACATATTTTGGTTTCTAAACCCCAAGGACAGCAGTGACAACAAAAAGATACAAGACAGCACCAAAGGGAAGCCACTCTCTGCTACTGAAGCAGCACATTGAATTCAAATAGGTAACTGCAGTACTTACATATACTGATAAAGGGGATGTTACATACAAAAGATGCTGCTTTAATGGCAACATCTGAAGATTTGAGAGGTAAAATAATTAGCAGTAAGATTATTTTAAGCCTCATGGGCACCCCAGGCCAAAATAGCAGAGGGGGACATTTTTCTTCCAGCTCCATGTCCCTCTATTCCTGCCCCAACCTTCTCTGAGTCCTCTCCCTACCCCCTGTCAGCTGCTTTTTTCTCCACAATTATCTTCTCTCTCTGTACCTCCCTGTGAAATGCCTCCACCGGCAATTCTTTGAAAGTAATTCAGATGTAAATCAATAATGGAGATATATGACTAGTGCATAATGGAGATATGCAATTATTTGCACATTCAGCTCTATTTACTGTTTATTGGTCTTGACAGATAAAAAATCAGCATGAATTGAAAAAGTTAAACCTTTGGGAGAGGTACCAGCCATGCTGAGGCAGACTGGAAATCAGATCAGGGACAGAAACTGTGCTCTACAAAAATTCCAGAATATATAATGGTGTTTATGCAGCTGTTACAAGGCACCGTTATAGATCTGTACAATCTGTTTCCATGCCCAGTTCTATTCAGATGCCAGGAGATATTTGGAAAGCCCTAAAATTTCCTCAGATAGGAATTTTCAGAGAGAGGACTTAGGAGAGAGCACATAAAGGAGGAGAGTTCAGAGAGGCAGAGAGAGGTTGCGGGGAGAGGGGATGTGTTAGGAGGGTTAGATGCAGAGATCGAGGGAAGCTGAAGTGTTGCGATTAGCAACATCCAGGAATGTGAGCGTGGATAGGTCGGGGGGAACTAAGGATGTGAGATTAGACATGTCCATAGAAACTGGGGAAGTGAGGGAAGAAGCATCCTGAAAGGTGAGATTGGAGACATCCAGAAAGGGTGTAGAGATGAGATTGGAAACGTCCTGAGAGGTCGATGAGGACAATTCAGAGGAGCGCTGAAACAGGAAATAGTTAAAATCAGTGAGGTCTAGTGACTCCGAAGAGGTTGAGGAGCTGTTCTCTGAGATGCCCGGTGAGGATGGAGGGATTGTACAGGAAAAGTTCAAGGAAGCTGAGGAGGAGCGACTGGAAACATCCGTGGAGGACGAAGATGTGAGAGTGGAGAGGTCTAGAGAGAGTGAAGAAGTAGGACTAGAGAAATCCATGGAGGATACAGAGGTGACACTTGAGAGATCTAAGGAGATGGAAGAACTGTCGCCAGATTGATCCAGAGAGCCTGATGAAGTGAGACTTGATAGGTCCAGTGAAATTGAAGAGGAGAAGCTGGAGCGCTCCCAGGAATCTGAAGAGGTGAGACTGGAGAGCTCTAAGGAGATTGAAGAGGAGGTACTGGAAAAATCTGAGGAGGCTGAAGATGGGAGACTTGAAAGGTCCAGAGATGATGAAGTGAGACTGGAGAACTCAACAGAAGATGAAGAGCTCAGACTGGATACATCCAAAGAATCTGAAAAGGGGATTTTAAAGAGTTCCCAGGAGGCTGAAGTCTTAACACTGAAGGGGTCCAGGGAGGCCAAAAAAGTGAGACCAAGTAGGTCCAGGTGTGTTGAAGAGATGACACTGAAAAGCCAAGGAACATGACTGCTGTTAAATCAGGAGTATTTTAAACTAAAGGTCTCTATTAACACACCAAAACAAAACAAAGAGACAGCATGACCCCAAATGATATTATTTTGAAAATAAAGATTTAAACTGTGTACTTAGTTAGGTCTCTTAATGGTTTCTCTTTCAGGGCAGAAAAGCTTCAGTAATAAGAGCTCACAGACTTATTGAGAGCACTGCTCCTTCCTAGGGGACCAGGGCAGGAGCAAATGTTCTTCTGTCCTGGCATGTCTGTCCTTCTTCAAGCAGATTTTAGCATCTATGACAGGCTGACAAAGAATACCCTCCTGTAAAATGCCATCTCCTTGTCCTGAAGATCTGGAATAAAATAATTGTTATGTAATAGAATGGAAATTAAAACACTGTAGCTTTTCAAAATACCACGGGATACTCAGATCTGAGGGTGCTTACTGGCTGTGGAGAGAGATTTTAAACAAATAGTTGTAAAGGGCAGCAAGTCAAACTGGGCCTCTGACTAAAGATACGAGGAATTATTTCCTTTTGATTCATAACATCAACTAAAAAATACAGATCTTCCTGATGATTCTAACAAAACTGGCGAAGAAAACAGTATTTTTCTGTACAGCATGTGCAGGATTTATTTTTGAAGGCAGCAGTATGCTAAACTGATTCTGTGTCCAAGAAACACACATTTCAGCAACTTTAGGTCTACTTATTTTTCAGATAAAAAGAGGTCTTATTTTGTTACTTTTATTTTATAAAAATAAAACCGGTACAATAACAGTGATTTTTGATTTGTTTAATAAAAATATCTTAAAGAGAAACTGTGATGGAAGGTAGACATATGATTAAAAAGGGAACAGCTTATATTTCAGTTCAGAAAGGTGCCTCTAATTATAGGACAAGTAGATCAAGAGGCTGACCCACAGCTGCTTTCTCTCGTCTCCAGACTCTGCAAAGCAGAGCTGAAACCCACTGGTGTCTCTGTGGGCACAGGAAAGCACAGGAAGTTTTTCAGTCATCACAAGTGTATTTTATGGACCAAGAAAGTGGTCCCTCAGAAAGCTGCAGCTCCTCGGGTGAACACAGCCCAGCCCTGCCCCTGTTATTACACAAGCAGTGTCCAGCTGCGTGGGTAATGGATTTAACATAATCACCACGGCTGCACTCCCACCGAGGTCACCTCTTAACTGGAGCAGGTGTCTGCTGAACAGGGGCTGAAGGTGAACCCTGTCTTACTATGCAAACAGTAAAATGACCGAACAAAAAAAATAAAAGCTGCTTATGTACCAAAGATGGGACCCCAAAAAGTTCTTGAGTACATTTAATATTTATTGATACTGCTTCTGTAATTTTACAGCTCCTGCAAAAATGTTGCAATTCTTTCAAGAGTGCAATGTTCATAGATCAAAAGGGGAACCAAATTAATTTTTCTAAACATGCATGGTTCATGATGAAATTACAAGTTTGCTTGCTGCCCTGTATTCTTAGCAAAACATAAAAATAATTAAGCCCTTAAAAATCCCTTGCTACGTAAAACCACTATTATTTTATGACTGTCTTTAATCTCAAAAGTTTCTCAGGTGCATTTTATAGGGGAGAACAAATATTTAAACAAAAGGCAAATTACAATGCAACAAAAAGCCAGTGTCCAACAGACTATAAGTTCCATAATCTCTTCACTGTGTTCCCTGTCTTCATTGAAAATTACACAGTTATTGCACTTTTTCTTATGAAACAACACTGTGAAGAAACATGGAAATATGGTCACCATTGTATAAAATGGACAGGTCAGTAATAACATTTCCTACCTTGGGTAGCTGTGGGTTTATCTCCTTTCTCTGCCCGGGTAAGCCATACTGGACTGTGCTGGTAAAGCTCTGCTCTTCTCTCTGCTGATGACCCTAATCTGTTCCACAGCCACTGGAATTCATGCCATGCTGATGACAATGCGGGTCATCTCCTGGTAAATCTCCTCTCTAAGCACAGCACTCTGCACAGAGCATCAGCAGAAAACACACCCTAAAATCAGCTCTAATCTTAAGGTAAAGATGCAGTTCTATGCTGTTTCCTACTACAGAACAATATTTTGGAGGTTAGTTGATGAAGCAGATGAATACCTTATTTTTTAATTTTTGGACACCTGGATTCAAAGTAAAAGTAATTTTGCAGTGTCATCCAAGTTCTCAGCTGTCCATTCTACAAAATCTGGCATAAATAGTCTGTGGAGGGACCCAGGATCTGCAGAGCAGAATTCAGGTACACGCAAGTTTTAAGAATCTTGAGCATTACTTCCTCTTTTAACGTGTTTAATAACTTGTGTTGGCTATGCTACTTCTTAAATGTGGTTATGACAGAATAGCATGATAATGTAAGACATTTTGTCTACAGTTGATGTTAATATTGAATAAAAGTTTAAAAAACAACTAGGTGACATTAATGGTCCCCCCAAAAAACTGTTGACAAGAACTCACTCAAAATGTTGCTACTTGCCATATTATAAAACAGATTTCTTAGCAAGGTGTCTACAAAGTTGAACAGGCTCTAGGCACATCAAAGTTCACAGCAAGGGCAATTGTTTCATTTAATTTGGTATAAAAAGGATTGGGTATATGATTAGAAAAATACCACATATGTTAGCCATTTTATTATATTGTAAGTGATATATTAAGCTGGATTATATATATATTATCTAGCTGATACTATTTTTTTAAATTGCTGATTTTACACTTCTTGATTAAAGGACTGTCAGACTGTTCTGGAGAAAATGTGTAAAAGCCATCGTGTGCTGAACTTTTCATAATACCCATGTCTGAGAAGGAAGACTTTAACTTCACAATGGTACTGTTACAGAGCTATAATTTTTACTGTTAAAATACCATCAAATACTCTCTCTAGTAGATGCAATATGAAATTATTGTAATACACATTGCAGAGGCAATATAATTTCAGCCCACCCAATAGCTTCCTACATTTCTCTTTCAGCATCCCACAGTGCTGGTTGTTGCACAAAGACTGTATCACTGCTCATGGTCATGGTTTTCTGGCTCAACAAGTTGACTTGGGTCAACAAAGGCTGTGAAGACCAAGGAAAGAAGTGGGACAGCACAGCCAGGCAAGAGGGATGGCAAACACAGCATTGTCTCCTTTTATGAAGGTAAGCAATTAGCTCAGCTTAGCTGTAACATGTAACCTTACCTTTAAAATTCAGTTCTACAGCAACAAATAAAGCAAAGCTGTCAAATTACCAGGTCCTGTGCAAGTAAAAGAACAATCCTCACCTTCAGAAAGGGAAGGATTCTGAAGTGAGTCAGTGCTTCCACACAAGGGCTCTTTATCAGCACTCTTCAGTTCTTCCATAAACGTGAGCCTGCACAGGCTGCTGACCTCCCCTTTGAACCATCTGTCAGGGTCATGGGCTTGAAAAGGTTGCAATTACTAGAAAATGGGTGCTTAGGTTTACTTAGCATTTATTGACACTTACTGGAAACATGCCAGACTGCCCAGTTTAACTGCAAGTACAGACCACAACTGACTCATCAGCAATGCCGTAGGAAATGGTGGTTCAAGTTTTTTTTGCCTTTTTTCCACAGCAAACAACTTTACATTTACAGTTAACTGCTGTGTGACTGAACAGGTGCTGACACCCCTTGGTTGGGAGGGGATATCAGAGACCACACCACTGATTTGTTCACCCCACATTCCTCCACCTCTGCCCCTTCTGCTCCTTGTGTCCCTTCCCCCGTTTTTTCCCCCCACCTTCTTCTTTCCTCCTGCTCCTTCAGTTTTGTCCCTCCAGCTGTAGCTCCTTTCTCTTACCCACCATTCCTCCATTCCTTCCAAGCCCCAGAACCCACAGCTTCTCTGCACTGCCTTAGGTCACTGTCCCTGGGCACTCATCCATAGCACCCCACAGTCATCACAGTGAATTTGAACACAAATCTCAGTCCAAGTACATTGAAAACCTTTCCAACAGGAAAGATGGAAAGACTTCCCACAGCAAACTGTGAAAACTGGTCACTAGTTAATGTGTCAGATTTGCAGAAAAGCAGAATTATTAAGAAGTAAAAAATGCAGCTGTGAATGTACATTTCAGGATATGCCTTTCAATAAAAGAAGCCACTCACTCCAGAGTATTTCTTCACCTTCACCCCGCTTATTTTAGATTACTCACCTCATACTTACAAAACCCAAAGAGACCAGGAAGTTTCAGGAACTAGTCAGAATTCAAATAAATTTTATTTAAAAAGCGCCACATACAGAAAGCCATACTCTAACAGAATGAGAATGCAGGCACATAAATAAAATAGGAGAAAGAAAATTATTATCTTTCAAGAAGTTGGTGAATGCCTGCAAAAAATTAAACATTTAAGTTTTTTTCAGTGCTGGGCCAAACTGAGTTCGTACTATGCAGTCCTTAGTGCAGAAAAATTTGGAAAAGAAAAAACTTTTAAAATATCAGGTCATGGTAATGGCTAACCAAACACATGAAATGAGTTTCATCATTTTTATCAGAAATGCTGATACCGTTTTGCAGAAGTTTCACATATACTTTAAAAATTGAAATGCTATTTCAGTTGTAATAATCTCCTGTAAAAGCATGGCAAACCTCAATGACTTCAATTTAGTAAGGTAGTCTCAAATAATTTCATTTTAGAAAAATATTTAGAATAGTTAAATTTTTAAAAGTTATATATCTATATACCTGTTTTCTTCCCTGAAACACAAACCTTACAGAAGAATGTGTTCTCGTGTGTTTACCACTGAAAATAACCTCTGGTTCTCTAACAGCAGACACTACTCAATGGGCAATTTGATATAACAGAAATGGCATGCAAAATAAAATATGCTGGGACAAGTGACATTACAGTTCATAAAGGCTGAGAGGGAGTCTTGAAATCACTTGTAAGATTAGAACCAAAATTCCAGGAAAAGCCTCTGGCACCAAAATACCACCACCAGCTAATTCAGGGCTGTGCCTTAGCGTTTTTCTGTCACACTGAAGGAGCCTCACGGGACAGAGTCCCCACTGAGGTCACCAGCACTACCAGCAGACTGGCACACGATGTAAGGAAGGATGGAAGCTCTGACCTTTAAGTTCCTGCAGCAAATGACTGGTGACAGTACCAAGAACATACAACGAGTACCAAGAACTGTAGAACACTAAATGAAACCCTTGAGAACACAAAGAGCCTTGCACTGTGAGCAAATTAATCTGGAACTCAGAACACTGTTTAAATTAAAGGACAATACAATATTCAGTTGCTGTAGCAGGTTATCTTTGAAGTGTGATCAGATGAATGAGTATATTGTTAAATATTAATTCCTTTTATGTTTAGATATCTCTTTAGCTAAATTCACAAGGGGTTTTTTGTATTTAATTGGTTCTTTGAAGTGAACACCTACTATTGTAGCAGCTTGCAAGATTTTAAGGCTCTATGCTTATTGTACCCCTTTATTTAATAGGCTTTTAGAAATGGGTATACTTATAGAGGTTAAAGATAAAATTTTATTTTAAGGTACTGCATGCCCAGCTCATTAATGCTGCACTTAGGAACAGAATGTAGGTCTTGGTAGGCAAGAGACACTTTGATGTTTTACCTACACTGACTGAAAAATAATTTGAGTACCATGTTAGTTCACCCAGTTAAACAAGTTAAAAAGCTTATCAAAAATATTTTTTACATTCTTTTGTATTTCAAGCATCAAGTAATAAGCTTTCTGTTAAACCAAGTTGTATCACACAACTATCAAAAATCAACAAACAGAACAATGCTGGAACAACCATTCTGCTTAATTTTGGGCTTGGTCCCAAAAGAGGTAGTCCAGAAGTCACACACAAAATAAAAGTTCCACAGAAGATAGCCTAACATGCCAGTGTCCTCCACCATGTGCAGCCTCATCACTGTGAGGCTATTTCACATCTGCAAACATCCTAAGTTAGTGTTCATGTAAATACAGGAACTATACTTGAAAATTATTTCTTCATCTGTAACCAAAATTCGGTCCAGCTGACCCAATATATTAAATAGCCTTTGAACCTCAGCCTTAGTAAGAATTCAGCTTTTCTCCAAATTAAATTTATAATGTGCCTAATACACAGGTATGCCTTTAAATAACAAAGGATACATGTATTTAGGCTTGGAGAGAAGCTGCAGATTGTTAAGCCTCGTTAGTGGTACAGGTATAATTACTATCATTTCTCTACAAATGCTGCTGCTGCCATTGAGCTCCTCATGGTTCCTCTTGCTGAAGCTGCAAACTCTTCAATTTCAGCATTCAGTCTTTTAATTACCCATTCCAATGCTTCCCGGCCCTGCAGTTAAAGAAAAGTTTAGCAGTGTATAAGTCTTAGTAAAGAAGTAAATTAAGTCCTGTCTTACTGAAAATGACAAAAGAAAAGGTACAGAAATACACACCTCTGGTATTTTTTATTTCAATAACTAGAGTACTGCAGGAACATGGTCTCCCTTACATTTCATGAAAACAATTCCTCAGGTCAGCAGTGCTCACGTTATGATCCACAAAGGATTTTTTATCCAGGTTGTTTTATCATTCTTGAGGCTGAACTCAAGACACCTTTAGATTCCTAGAGGACAGGCTCTCAATTAAAACAATATGTCATTACTCTCACAGAACGACTTCAGATCTGTCTGGATGTACATCCTTTTTCAACAGCAAGAACTAACAGATGGCATCGAGAGGGCAGCATAAGAATAACAGTGCCAGACTGTCAAGTGAGTGGAGATGTTTTCTCTTGTGAGAATTCAGAGACCTTTGACAATAATAATTTATTATCTTCATTCACAAGAGGAAAAAGTGGAAGAAGTTCAGCACACTGAGCGTTCAGTCTCTGCAGTAAAGGCAGCAGAACTATGTGGCTCTTTCCTAAGACTGCTGACAAAGCCAAAAAGTAAAATAGAGGTTTTTATTCCCTTTGACATTCAGCCAGTGTTCACACATTTTACACAAAGGTCATACTTACTTTTTTAGCATTAGAAGAAATCGTGTTTGCCATTAGCCCTTCTAGGTAACTGCTGAGACTGACACCTTTGACAGATATTATTGCTTCTTGTGTCAGAATGGTTCTGAAACAGAGAGCACGAAATGGAATTATTCTGAGTAGTTTAAAAAAGAAAGCACTGCTGAAAGCAACTAACTCCTCCCAACAAGTGCATTCCCTCACCAGCCTAGTTGTGTAACACAAAACTGGTTTATGCTTCTACTCATAAAATAAAAGCCAAGAGTGCCCACCAAGTCCAAGTGCTCCTTTGTGGCACTCGGCCATTTCCATCTTTAGCAGCAGGACATTAAGAGCGGAAACACAAGATCTGGAATACTAGGAAAACAGTATTAAAAAACATTCCCTTCAACAACAGGAATTTAACATTTCTGACAGTCATGACTGAAAAAATCTCCTATGCTAGAATGATCCTTCAGAATTATCACTGCTTCCAGCAATATAGCCTCAGTGAGCTCTAAAATTGCTTTGAAAAAACCCAACCAACCACCAAAACACAAACCTCCAAAATTAGTGACTGAAGGCAGATAAATGTGCTTTCTAGTGCAGATTCTCTGCTCAGGCTGATGGAGAGATCAGAAACAAGGGGCTGGAAACTGCAGATGTATAAACTCAGTTACAGACAGGCCACCCCCTGAACCGCTGAACTGGGCTCCTTCACAGCATGACCTGAAGTGGCCCAGTGGTGCTCTGCAGAAGCAGTGCCACTGGAAGAAATGACAGTCCATTTCATCATTTCTTAAAGTTACCACAACAGAGGCCATGTAAACCTCATCTACTGTTCAAGGCAAACCATGGAAATTTTCCAAGCAAAGTCTGTATTACTTCAGAGCAACCTCAGAGCACAGAGGTACTTACTTGTGTGGCTCGTGAGGGTGTGGTTTATAAACAAGCCTCTCATCTACTGACACGAGGTTTGTAAATGAAATCTGTGAAGCAAAAGACAGGATTACCCCTTGATACAAATATTAAAGGGATGAAGCAAACTGCAGTTTCAAAACTAATCCTTATATTGCATTTAAGCTTTTCCTGCCAGTACAGGAACAAGAACAAGACAAAGAAATATCCAAGTTCAGCATTTGCTGATCTATTTCTCTAAATTTTTTTTTGTATTGTTTGCCAGCTCCCACATTTATAAGAACATTTCCACAGTGGGATCAGACAGATGGAGTAGTACAGAGGGCAAAATGTTACATGATTAGGAAATAGTCACCAGTGTACACACACCAAGTGGCTTTAAAAAAGTTTTTAATGCCATCCCCAGCCCCAAAACTCCTCCTGTCCTGTTCATCAGCATGTTCAGATGCTTCAGTCCTGACAAATTCCAAAAGCCTAGAAGCTCCTTCCCAAAAAACAGAACTGGTCACCTATAACCACATTAAACCTTTCACTTTTATTGTTCTAATGCAATTTTCAAGTTATTTTTAAGATGACTTTCCTTTTCAAATGCACAAGGTGCTGTTATACCCTGTAATCCATTGCAGTTACACAGACAGAGTTACTTACATTACAGGATTTAAGCTCCATTGTTTTTTTCACAGGGTCAACAACTGAGTGCTCCTGAACATATGTCCTTGTTCTGCAGGTGCCAATGAGCTGGAGGACAGGCAAACATAGATGGGATTAATTATTCAATTTTTCCTGCCTTTAAATGTGTAAGTAGTGATAATTGCATTGAATGGACACCAAAACAACAGAATGAGGCTTTAGTTTAAAACAAAACTCTTGAGTTGAGGTAGATCAATCCTCCCAGTGGAAGCAATCTAAGATTCAGGCAACCTTTGACTACTGGGAAGTCACTATGTGTACTGCTGTTGAACTTTCCTGACACATAAACACTTTTAAACCATTAAAGTTATGAAATGATACTCATCTATTACAACATCTCACAAGCTTCCCTTCCCTGCAGGGAGGCCTTTCTGGCTCTGTGACTCCATACACACCGATTTCACAATGGAGGGAATTCCCCACTCTGTGCTCAGGAGCCTGTGGCTGTGCAGCTTCCCACTGGGATCCACGTGTCTGTCCAGGACATCGACACCAACCACACTGGGGTTCATGGGATTTGGATACTTCCTCATTGCAGCTGTGGTCACAGTTTCCCAGGGGTGGCTGATGAAACAGAAGCAGGACACAAAGTTGTACACTTCTGGTTTTAACAAGATTTCTATTAAAACTGAATGACATATATCAAGTGATTTACATTTTAAAAGCAGTTCCATTTCCACTTCTCAACCCTACACATATCCTTCTTAGAGAAAAACCTCTATTTCATGGACAGGACAGTGCCACATGCAATTCAAACATACAACACACCTCATTACTCCGGTATCCTATTATACTGTAACTTGATAAGAACATTTCCTTGTGATATAATGTTAAAGACTGCGCTTCATCCAGATTTCAGTAATACTGGAGTGATTTATTAAGTTGTTACTCTCCTCTAACGAGTATTTCCTTCGGATTATTTTTAACGCAGGTCTTTTGGAGCACTTGAACCCCGACACCACAAAGTATAGAGGTTAAAGATAAACAGCGCTGCCCCTTGAAGGCGAGGGCAGCACTATAGCCCTGAGCAGCGCCGTCACCGTGGGTCGGTCCGTGCACAGGTGCACAGCACACAGGTACAGCCCCGCCGACAGCGGTTCCCGGAGCCTCCCCCGCGGGCCGTGACC
>VYXB01004989.1:2660440-2783578 GCA_013397135.1 Pachyramphus minor | reverse complement strand
GTGGGGCGGGCTCTCGGTTCGGGCTCTCGGTTCGGGCCCGCGCTCACACGCGGCTCACACGGCCCAGCCCGCCCGGGACTCAGCTGATAGGTGACGTCACGCCGCAGTTCCAGCTGCCGGCCAGCAGGGGGCGCAGGGAGTTCGGTGACGTAACCCGTGGCGGTGTGACGTCACCGAGGGCGGTGTGAGGGTGACGCCCGGGCGGGCCCGCGGGGTTTGTGAGGGGTTTTATAAGTGCTTTTGTAACGGGTTTTGTAAGGCATTTCATAACCGGCGGCCGCGCTGTCCCAGTGTGGAAGGGTTTCCACGAACTGTCCGGGACCGTTTCAAATCCGAGTGATTTACGATGTTAATAACGGTGTGTTAGCTGCAGGAACAAACAAACCCACATGTGTCTGCTGGCGCGGCATCACGTATTTTCTCCTAAAATTCTCGGCACTGCTGCAAGTCCCATGAGGTTTGTGGGATTTTTTTCAAGCAGCCGGACAGTATTTCAGAGGCACAGCACAGAGGGAGTGACTGCTGTGCGCTCATGACTGCACAGAAGTAGCCCCGCTGGAGAACGGGGAGAGGGAAACTTCCCAGAGACAGGTTACTGCACACAGTGCCAGAAATCCCGGCCTCACAGCCAGGGAATGTCCCCTCTGCATCTTCTTGTTCACACTGAACATCAAATCCATCAGCTATGTTACAGAGGAACTACTTTTTAATGATACAACACCAGATTCAGTCAGTAACAAATGGTTAAATGAGAGCCGTTAAGAGAATAATTTTTTGTGGGAGATACCAACTGATGTTATTTTTCCTGACTCTCCCACCTCACAGGACCATTCCTAAACATTAACATACTGGTGATCTATCATAGTGTACAGAGTTATTTCTGGAAGATCAGTTCTAAATCCATTTTATTCTTAATACCCACCCAGCCATTTCTGCAACTGGAGACTTTTGCACAGGATGTTTAAAATGCAAAGTATTTTGACAGGTCTCAGTGTGACACACAGTTGGGGAAGATGGTGACCCTTAGACGCATCCCTGATCCATCAGGCTGCTTGTAGCCTCTCATCTGGGTATTTTTCTGTGAAAGAAATATTATGTACTGGAAGCAAAGCAAAATGTCATCTCCAAGAAAGAAGCATGCCAACATATGGTGCAGATTAGGAGCTAGATTTCAGCAGTTCTTGCTCACAGAAACTTCAGGTTATTTAAACAGGAGTTTTGTTATGTTTCTGTATTTGAGTGATATCAAGGGTTCAATGACTTATAAACCTGACTTGTAAGAGGAATAATGAAATGATAAATAATAAAGCCAGATTTTAGGAAAATTTGTAACTGCAGAGGAAATAGTGGCACATAAGAAACATTAAAATTCTTTACATTGATGATGTTGCATCTTGAGAATATTGTGTACATTTTTATGACCAAGAATTTAATACTGTGAAATTCAATATCTTTCTCCCTATATGTTGACATTATCTGTCTAATAATTGAAATCAAAGAAAATACTCTTTCAGTTAATTCTGTCCAGTCCCAGGCACTACCAAGATAAGCACTGAAGACCATGATGGATATCTACAAAAGAATATAAAACCATGTGTAAATCCATGGTGAGATTCCTTAGTCCAAATGTGTCTTTCAGGAGCTGTTTGCTTACAACTTCTGAAGGCAGCTGATGCATGAAATGGGCCTTGTGATCAGATGTTTTATATGGATTTTGGCAGAGCAATCTCCTTGGCATGACTAAGAAATACTTGAAATGGCCCTAGGAATTGTGTCTGAATGTGCTTTGAGGTCCCAAAGAATTTATTTGCAGAACAAGGGATTATGTTTTTGTGTTTCCAGACCTGTGTTTGCCAGCAGGGAGATGTGACTTGTCCTGCTGAAATGGCCTCATAAAATAACCATAATTTTGCCTGAAAAGCGCAAATATCAGAAAATAACTCACAATCCAAAAGTTGCTTTATCTCCAGCATTAGGTCCAGATCATTCCTGCACTCTGTAATGGGTACCAAAAGCCCAGATTGTCAAACCCACTCAGGCCCACACAACTGTGGGTTTTGCTTTCTGTAAGAAAAAATACAGATATTGTGTCTCAGAAGAGCAAACACCACCCTGGTTCAAAGCCCTGTTCCAGAGAGCAACTAGATCTTTTTGCAGTACAAGAAGTCACTCAATTCTAACCTGAAAAGCGTTTGGTGCACTTCAAGCTGCACTTCGAGTGGAATGGATGCAAGTCAGAAGTGCCATTCATAATGGATCACCAGAACCAAATTGTGCAGAGGTGACTGAGACAGCAAAGAGTAAGTGGGGAAAGTTCTGCACCTCCCTGCTGCACCCCCTTGCCACAGGCAGCATATGGGCTCTGGTTGCTTCCCCTGCTTCAGGTATCACAACACTTCACAGATTTCACATCACAGCTGAGGTGTTCACTGTTTCTTGCACTTGAGGAAATTCTATTTTGTCATTTATTTTTCCCCTGTCATATTCTGACATACACTGCAGCCACACTGCAGTAACACTGTGCACCAATTCTTTGGTCTGAAATCCAAGTTTTATGTGTGTGAAATATTGGTATTCACAGGCAGTATTAATGAAAACCATTTGAAGCTCTTTTCTCGAGCTGGAAAAACAAGTTCCCACTCCCTTTGTCAGTCTGGCAGTGGAACTGGGAGAGAATTGACACTGTCAATATTTTCTTTTCCAGATAAACCTATTCAATGACTTCCATTATACAACTCTTACAGGCCCCATCTATAAACACTCTTTCATTATCTGTAAATTCCGTATCTGAGCCTGTTCGTGCTTGGCTTTATGTTCCTTAGTGTACTTCTTATAAGAATTTTGTTGGATAGCAAAGCTCCTTCTCTATGCTTCCAGAAACAGCTCTTTAATGCCTTGCAAGTTAAAGTACATCTCATTATGAAGATGTTACACCAAATGGTACCTTTAGTAAGCAGAAAGAAAGCACATCAATACCCCAGGATAGGATGGTACCAACTTCTCTAGCTTTGCTCATACTTAATAAGAGTGTTGTTGAAGTGATTTTAATCCTTCCAGATCTCTGATTAGGATCCAAAGGAGACACCAGTGAGGAAATGCCACCATTACACAACATATCACACTCTGGAAAAATGGTGTTGGGTGCCAATGAGTTTACATGAGGATACACTTACTATGTCAGAACAGAGTACCATCAGAACACTGTACCATGGATTAGCATTCATGTGCTTTGGAGCATCCCTTTGAGTCTTCAAACAAACATAGGTGGGATAAAAAGATTTTCTCTTCAATAGTGAAAATGTGTTTTTAGCAAAATAACCAGATTCTTTACCAGTTTTATGTTGTCCATGTAGCATTAACAGTTCCACTGCTGATGTTGGGTCCTAACAGCTGCTTCCCACTGCTCCAGCAAGCTCACCTCCCACTCCAAAGCCTTTCACCTTCCTTCTTCATAATTGATGTCATCCCAAATTCCTGTCCCTGAGGCCTGTGCGCATCATTTGACCCAGGGCAGGGGGGAAGGATGGGAATGCAGCAAACAGCATTTAAGACCCCTGAGCTCTACAGCAGCCTCAGTCAGGGGAGCTGCACTGCCAACCCACAGCTGTGCAGCACATCCTCAGCTCTGCCCGCGCTGTGGGAGCTGGGTGGAAGAGGTGCCACCTGAGGGCAGTTCCTCCTCATCTCCAGCTGCTGCTCATCTTGCTCTGGGACAGCTCTTCCTATGGCCAGGATGAACACTGTGAGGGAACAGGGCAGCTGAATTTCTCTTTTCTGCACTGTGAACCATAAATGAAATGAAATGGAAAAATCACAGAATGGCCCTGCTAGTGCTGCAGAGCAAGGACAAGTGGCCAAGGCTGATTTAGCCAATGCTCTGCACGCCCCAAAACAACCACTGGAGCCAGCTTGGCTTTAGCAAGACATTCAACACTTCTCTAAGTTCAGTGCATTCAACCGCTTCATCCTCTAACAAACACTGACTTGCTGTTTGTTAGAATCATGCAATTTGGTTCAACCCAAAAACCCTCAGAGATCAGTGTAAGACAATAAAATGCCTGTATTTATTTCTGTACTTTATCAGTCTACCAGGAAAGTTTTCTATCCTTTAGTATTTAAGGCTCTTCTTCCCTCAATCTGAAGAAAAATCAGATTACGGAACAGGCCAACAAATCCCGTTCCCCATCTCCACCCTACCTTGTTCTGCTGAAAATGGCTGTCAAGTTGATTATGAAATGCAAATAAACATTTTTACAGATTATCTATCTAAATAGATATCTACAGATTATCATTTTCTATCCTGAGACTAATGCCTACCACCTCCAAAGAAGAGATGAAATGGCAGTAATGTATCAGCTTTCAGAAAAAAAATGCAGGTGTTTATAATTTTATTAAGAAATAAGGCTGGATTGATTTCTGCTTTCTGTGTGGAAAAAACCATGAGAGGGGGCTGGATCACATGTGTTTGCTGTGTATTCCACTCCCTGTCCATGGGGCTTCATGTGCTCAAGAACAGTCCTTTAGACTTCAATTTCCACAAGTCCTTATCTGTGATGAAGTAGCTTTTCCTTCCTTTGCAGATACTTGTCACCACAGGCACAATTACACCACATAACTCTCAGGGGTGTGAGTTAAATAAAGCAGATCCAATGTCTCAGGCAAACTGAGCTTTCCAGACAGAAAAACCTGAGAACAATTCAGAGTGCACTCCATGTCAGGGAACAGTGTTTGGTACTTTAATTATGGAAGCAGCAAGGAAAACCTAGGATAGCATTCACGGAATGTAATTAGGAAGCTCTTAACAGGAGGTGGTGCATATTCCAAAAGGTTTTAAAGTAGTCCTTGGCTGAAGAGGGAATGGCATCTTCATCTTGACCAGGGAATTGCTTTTTCTTGGAGAAGCTCTAAAAGGCAGAGTTGCAGTCAGAAACTAGATATGAAAGAGGTGTATAGAAGATGATAAATCTTCCATCAGATTCCTCCCTGGATCTCTCATAATATCCACAGAGGGAATCACACACCTCAAAGAACCCTCTGTAAACTTACAGGATATTCTGACTGAATGTAACAGGACCGATAAGCAAATTAATTTATTAATCCACTCACACTCGAAGTCATTCTTAACAAGTAAAAAATGAAAAACTTGGGATAAGATCTTCAGAAACCTGCGGCCACCTAATGTGAAAGGATAGCATGGGATATGAACTGCTAATTGTCCACACTGCTACAGCTCAGTCAGTTTTAGCTAATTAGAGCTAAAAATATCATGGGGAGACTGAGATTTTGTTGCCTAGAATTTAATATTTCTCCCTTCCCTGAATAACACCTTCCACTTTGAAAAAAACCCAAATCCCATTAGTATCCTGTGTGAGACCCCCCCCCCCCCTCAATAAATTTCAACCCAGACATTATCTTTGCTTCAGAACATAGAGTTTAAGTTAGGGCATATTAAAAATGTGCATTTTTAATAAAATGATCTGGCACTTGCCCTGGGACAAACATTTGACTGTCAGATGCCTTTTATTTTATTCTTCTTTATTCTAGCACCATAAATGTGCTAAGAGTCTTAGAGCTGCACACCTTCAGAGGGCTGTTGCCTCATATACCTTCCTTATGGAGCATGTGATACGTGTACTGCAGTTGGGAACCACACTGTCTAACACTGCCTACACTAACCAGGCTCTGGTGCTGTTTATATAATTTGAATGCAAATAATTATTTTTCTTATCAGCTTTCCCTCCCACCTGACAGCACACAAAATGCAAACCCGGTGCACACAGGATCCCACCCAGCTGCCCAACTCACCTCCTCGCCCTGAGAGCTGCTTCCAGTGCTGGCCCTTCCACCTGCTCCCTGGGCTGTTTTGTTTTAAGGTCCTCAAATTGCCACAGGGAAATGATTTACCACATTATACAAGCTGCCCTTGGATTTATGCCTGGCAGCAGAGGTCTTAAACAGATAGTTCATGGCCCTTAAATGCCCTTTGGCTAGTGCATGATCTGGTTTCAATTTAAAAACTGACTCAGGATTTGTAACAAGGTGTGTGCTGTTTGACTTGTTAGAACCACAAATTTTGACTTTCTTTTTATTTAAATTGTTTAGATTGTGCAGTTGCCTTGACTTCCACAGTTCAGGCAGGTTGATTTGGGCTGTTCAAACAGTTCCATCTCATCTGTGTCATTTGTGGGAGCAGCAGCTGCCACCAGGTGTTTGACTTGGGTGCAGGTACCTGGAGGTGCACGGCTCATGGATGCAATCTGACTATTCTGTTGTCTGGGAAACAGTCTCTTAAACTCTGCAGAATATGACAGTTACCAGCCAGATAATGTTTTCTCTTGCAAGCATCACAAATGTGCATGTGATCAAGGAGGCAGATGATAATCACATGTTATCACCCACAACTCATGAGCAAGCACAGTAACAGCACAATTAAAGACAAAACCACAAATTTTAAAGTACTTTGAAAATGCTGATGATTTTATGTTGTTTGGAAATAATCATGTTTCTCCCCTTATCTGGTCCTTGAGCAATTGTAAAGACAACAACAGTTCTTATAAAAACAACACTGTGCTCTCAAACATTTGTTGAATGCGACTTTCAGTGCAAAACCTTGAAGAACCAGCGACAACAGGTTGTGGTCAGAATTCCGTGTTAAATCACAAACACAGCTCATGGTCTTCAAACTTTTTTCCAGTGTCCAAAATTTGTATCAAGCTCTTTGTTTCAGCAATCTTGTGCTTGATCAGCTATCTTTGGACATGGTTTAAAGAAACTACAACCTGGAAATAAAAGTTGAGAATTCCTCATACACAAACTACTGCATGGAAGTGGCCACTTAGTCACCAGTGCTGACTTACCCAGACAACTGTCAGCAAGACAATTTTCAGATCAATTATAAAACCAAACAGTCTTGAGACACCTCTGACTTACATCTGTCAGTGGCTATGGTGAAGCAAGCCATTAAATAATTTTTGTTCCAAGTCTTGGGGGCTACAGAACAGGTAGGTCCTGGATTTAAGACTCTTTCTGCTGTCCTTAGTGCTGGGATTGTATTTGCCACCTCTCTTGGGAGGGGGAGGATCCAGTCTCAGCACAGGGCCTAGTCTCTGGGACCACAGTCCTCAGAGGGAATTCCCAACTCCAAGCTGAGAAGAAATGCTGGTCCTTCTGGGGATGAGGCACTCCAGGAGTTTAATAGTTTTGATATTTTATCTGGCCAGTGATAGTTTCCTGTTGGTAGCTTCACCAAAAATACATCTATTTTCCAAGTACCTTCTAAAAGTTTTCATGAGTTTATTTCATCCAACCTAAGGAAAAAACTATAAAAGAAAAACAAATAAAAATACTACTCGAAGAGGAGAGTTTAAGATAGAAACAGAATGCAAGAATCTTCTATGCAAATGAAGTAACAGAATACTCTTCATGTACAGTTGGAACAAAAATATTTTCTTTCATACTGGTCTCTAATAAACATTTAAAAGTAATAAACAGACTCCACAAAAATCTTCATTAACGTAAAATAATAGATTTCCATTAGGAAAAGTCAAAGACAATGAGGTTGTGTGATTAAATCTAAGTTTGTCAGAGTCCAGCCTGATAAATGCCTGAATCTGCACTGTCCTGTAACCACTGTCTGACACTCACTACAGATTTTTTTTATAAACTTAATTGTGAAATCTCATAGCACTTAAAGAAAGTGGAGTATGTGGGAATATTTATAATCTTGGAAGTCCTGCAAAAGAACTGCACTACATTCTCTGGAACTGTCCTGATCCAAAGCCAAACACATTTATCAGGCCTGTACAAACCTGCTACACACAGAGAAAGAAAATTGGAGTAAAATTAATGCAACAACTTAAAGAGGATCTAAGAGTTTGGTAAATATTACAAGAATATATGAGCTGTAAAAATCCATTTATAGAACTTGTGGAAAACACCAAGTTAAGATCATCACAACCCTAAATCCTGCTGCGGAGGTTGGGCACTTGCAGACTCAGACACTTCTCTTTCTCCACACTCTCACATCTCACTCTGTACCAGGGATGGAGAGTGTTCAGTGCACACAACAGTTCTTAGATATGGAATTCAGACTCTTCTAGGCCTTCACTCCCCCAATATTGTTAATTTGTGCAGCTTCATTAGTGATGATTAATTAAACAGCCCTTTGGGAAAAAAAAAAGCTTTTCCATCATCATACTGCCCATACTTCCGTGATGCTGAAAGAAAACTGTCTGCAACTTAGTGTTTCAGCAATAATTAAAGGAATAAGCAACATGTATAAATGAAAAAAAAAAAAAAAGGTTAAATTCCAAGCACTGAGAAAGCCTCAAACTCATCATAATATGATTAAGCCAACTTGGATTAATGCCATCCATCTCTGGAGGATGTACATACACTCTCCGTTACATGTTTGTAGAGTCCAAAATGTTAACAGCCACAAACTGGAGTTAAAAATATTTTATAAAGCAATAAATATTTGCAAATGTAGTTTTAACAATGTCTTCTCACAAAACAGCCATTTAAAATGCCATTTTCCATACCTAGGTCTTGCACACTGTACTTTAAAGCACTTTCTTACCAGATGCCTCAATTTATTTTTTCTCTAAATCGAGTCATTTAAGAACCACTTCCAAGTTTCTGCACAAGCAAATAATATTTGTATCAGTTGCACTGCTCTGACTCAACAGGGTATCCAGCAGGTTCATGATTAATAAGATGGCAAAATTGGAGTTTGAGTTTCTCAGTGTCAATGTATTTGAGCAGGTTTTCCTGCTCAGAAATGAGGAGTTTTTATATACACTTTCTACTGCTGACAAATTCTGAGCATTCAGCAACTCTCTGAAATACATAAAATACTGTAAAGCAGCAACTATTAAAACCCAAAGTCTATAAAAAGGTAAGATGAAGAGGACAATCTACAGCAGTTCTTCTTTTTAACCAAGATACGCATTCTAGGTCAGGGGCTCCCAAATGTACAGAGGTATGAGTAGCATAGGAACAGAAAAAACAAATACTGTGTGACCAGCTGAGCTCTCCCTGAGCAGATGGACTCACACAGGCACTGCTGCTGCCAGAGCATGAGCAAGGAGAGCAGCAGCAAGGCGAGCTCCCAGTACAACTATGATATTAATAAAAAGCCTCCACAAAGCTTCACCAAACACAGAACTTGGAGCCAGCCCAGTATCAGAAGCAACTAAAACTTATTTAGTTTGGTTACCCCCAAATTAATGTTTGTTCCTTTTATAAATGTGTGTTTTGGAGTGTCACATATGTATATATATGTATATCTATCTATATATATCTTAATCTCTGCTGATAAAATTAGGAGTACTTTCAAAACCATCTGAACACTCCTACAAGGAATCTGCACTGATTTAAACAAAAGTTAACCACAACTACCTGTAAGAAAGACCCTTACTTAGAAAAGTGATGGGGAATATTGTTTTTAGGTCAATAATTATCCGATTATTGAAATAATAGTGTGGATCAAAACCATGAAAAGAAAGTCTGCAGAATTAGGGCTTAGGCCAACCTCAGGTGTTGAATCTCCTCTGTGCTAACTTAGAAGAGATGTTCTTCCAAAAAGTAATTCCTACCTCATCTGCTTGTAGGCTTTTTTTAAATGCCTATATTAAGAGTATGGTTTGTCATCTGTTTTTTAATTAGTGTATTTTTTTGTTGCCTCATAAAGAATCTATTCAGCACAGGCATGCAGTCCAAAAACTGAAATACTAAACCAAAAGAAAAAACAAGATATTCTGTTTTCTGAAAACCATGGCTATAAATGAAGAGAAGGAGAACAACTGCTAACCTTGCTAAAACACTTAGAATTTTTGGAAGATGAACAAAATGGGATTATACCTGTCAGCTTTGTTAGTTAAAATGAGCACTTCAGTTTCATCTGTCTTTTCAGAAATAGTCTGAGAAAGCACTGAGAGCTGTGATTAATTAGTGTATCTTAAGGGAGTAGCAGCCCTGGGAAGATGGAATCTTTACATGTAACAATCTGGATAACAGGCTCCTTGGCAATCATGGCACATCTCAAACAACAAAGCAAATGTTAGGAAAAATGTTATCTCTAGTCAGAGATGTTCAGATATTCACTGCTAGGAAATGTTTCCTTTACAAGCCATAACTAGTCTTTTGTGTAGGAATAAAGAACAGGGTATAACCTCCTTAGAATGGTTTGAGTTGGAAAGGACCTTCTTGGTGTGGGTGAATTTGATTTTAAAAAAGCCAAGATAAAGATAAAAAATGTGAATTTTCAGTCTAAAGATGCAGTAACTAAATAGTAGAATCTATATAATTAGACAGGAAGCTATTTACATCTGACACATTAAGTGATGAATGACCACTAATTCCAATAACACCTTATAATTGTGTCCCAGATTCTTTGATGGCTTTATTCAAGGAAATAAAAAATACCCATGCCCACAGAAGTCTAGTGAAATAAGTAAGTATGAAATAAGTAAGTAGTAGTATCTCAGATGTTACAAACATGAAAATGTTGAGGAGATTTTCTTAAAGCTCTGGGATCAGCTAAGGACTCAATTCCCAGGAAAAAAATTAGTGGGAGTTGAGCTTCAAACTCACGTTATCTTTTTCAAAATCTGACTTAGATGGGTTTTCTGAGACAAAAGAATGGTTCACCTTGATTTAAGAATTCCCAGTTCCCAGTTCAGCCAACTGAGCCACATTTTCTCACTGCACCTTCTTGTGTTTTGAATTTCATTTCCATGCAAGCACATAAGGATGGGTGTGTGAAGGGATCCTTGCACAGAACACAACTTCAAAATTTGCCTTCCTGAAGTAGTTTTACTAATGATTATTGGGGAGGACAGACCATCTTTTCCCCCGAACCTTTGCTGATAACAGAGATTTGGAAAGGTTGGTAATTATTGGAAAGGTCCTGCCATTTTAATATACATTTTGTTCCATTGCTGTATTTTCAATTTGGAGCAGCCTTGAGGAGTTTATTAAATTGCTCAATACTTCAGAGACTTAGTTTTTATTAAAATGAACCCTGAAAGGACAGTTTAGCAATGGGTCTTTACAAACACAATCACTGCAATCTATACCATGAGGAGAGCTGTTGAGATGACTGTTTCCATAACAGCATCTACAGGATGGTCCTCAGAGACACAGGATACTGTTTCTATGGCAATGGAATGTCAGAGCCTCAAGGATGCACAGAAATCCAATATGAAAAATAGGAACCAATATTTTAGATTTAAGAGGCTTCTTTTTTCATCTTTATCTGTGTTTAGCCACTTGTCACCCTTTTCTTATACCTACATTGTAAACATTTTAGGTTGGTGACTCTCTTTAGCTTTTTTTTTTGGTAAAAAAAATAGATGGTATCCAGTCATTCTCTTGCAACTTTTTAAACTGTTGTTTAATTTTAATCAAGTTACGCTGTGGGACTGGTGTGTGTGTCCTGGCTGGGGCTCAGAGTGGTGGCACTGGTGGGATGTTCCTACAGTGAGTTCAGTTCAGCCCTCTACTGAGGCTGAGGGCAGGAGGGGCTGGAGACACGGGAAAGAAAGGGTGGGGGTATAGAACATGCACTTAGGGTGCTTTGTAAGCACTTCAAATAGGCAAGTAAATGGTAACAAGTAAATCAGGAGTGTTAGATAAAGATATAGGACCAATTTCAGTGGTAGGACAGTGGTAGGACTGTCCATGCAGCCACACACAGACAAGTAACACCAGTTAGCAACACTGGTGCTCTCAATTCTTTGTGCTTTTCCATATTCCTGTATCCTGAGTTGGCCAGATATTTGGCTATAAAAATTCTCCCAGATTATCCTACTGGGGTCAAATTTACAAAGAATCTGTAATATGTGAGATATTGGGCTTGACACTGAGCAGATTCACAACAGAACTTCTGCACTTCTTTGCAGGGGACCATCAGAAATTAAACCCAATATGACTAAAAAGTGGAGTATTTTCAGTAATTTCAGAGCACCACGTCTGGAGCCTGAGTCTGGGTGCACTGAGTGTCTGGATGCTGGAGACTTTTCTTAGCAGCTACCCAGTATTTCAGGACAAGGAGATAACACATGTTAATAGCTGAAAAACTGCTGATACAATTTTGGTGTCTGCTTTTGAAAATCGGAGCCATTAACGGTGTCAATAAATTACAAAAAGTCATGGTAATCCAATTACTGCTATTTTAAAACACTAAGGTTCCTTTGTAGCTATGGAAACAAAAATGCAGACATTAATGAGCAAGGGGGAAAAAACCCTGGTGTTTCCTTGACGACAGATAAAAGCAAAGCTCCATGAAACCCGAAGGGGAGAGGGACAGAAATACCTCTTACCATGACACACACCACTGAAATACAAGTCCAGTGCAGTGACAGACTTCACTCTGCCAGGAGTGCTCCTTCCCATATCCCACTTTATCCTGAAGTTATCCATGCACTGTTCTGTTCCACTGATCATCTCTGTGAGGGCAACAACTGAAATGGCATTTTAAAGCCTGTGGTAAGAACCAGAACCCTTCTGGGCCATGCCTGGAGCAGGTGAGTGTTGTACAGAACATGCTGAAAAAATGCTTCTCAGACATCAGGTAAATGATTGGTGCCAGATCTGAGACTCACCTGGTGTTTGCAGTGTGAATTTGACTCATGTGCTCCACAGAGAGCTCAGCATGGGCAGGGTGGACACCACCACTGCACATCTGGAGGTTGAAGGGCAGCATCAGAAATTCTGGAGTGCATCAGAAATTCTGTTCACATGTATAGATTTATATATAGTACCTCTTGTCCCAGTGAAAACCTGTCTATATGTTAGGTAAAACTATGACACAGATACAAGGAGTGTGCAACTGTAACTTAATTATTAGCACTTGAAATTTAGCTGGCAGCTCTCACAAAACCCCAAAATATTGTTTGTCAGAGGAACTCAACATTGCTCAAAGACAATAAAACAGGAGAGGAATTGTGATGGAGGTAAACGAGGAGACACCAGTTGGATTACAGGGCTGTTTTTCAGTGGATTGCATATAGCATAATAGAATATTGATATGTAAAATCAGTAATAAAATTAATGCATAGAAGAATTAGTTGGCAAATTTCCCATATGAATTTTGGAAGAACTGAACTTTCAGAAATGGTCTCCCTCTACCCAGCTTCTGGTATAAGTGAAGATCCCTTCAAGATCCCTTCATAGTGGGAAGGCAAGTGTATCAATTGGTTCAAAATCCTGAATTGTTTTGTGTCTACAGCAATAAAGGGCTGGATACTAAGCTACAGGAATGGAGGGTTTCCTTGACAACATGCTGAGAAAAGACACAACTACATAAAAACTTACAGGAAAAATTAAAAATCAAAATAGTTGAGTTGGCTGAATGGTGTGGACAGGGGGTTTACATGTCATTCTGTTGGTCACGGTGATGGCAATGCTCTGCTTCTATATTTATAGTTACTGATGCTTCCTTTTACTGGTTTTGACACTGATCTGAAAGTTGGTTCAAATGATCAATGACCCTGTCAAATTCTATTCTCTTTTTCTCGAAAACACTTCTAAGTTAGTGTAGTTGGGGTTTTTTAGAACGTTTCTGACTACTGTCAGTAGTTTTGGTTATCTGTTTTTCTATGACAAGTCAGAAACAGATGGAAAAATTAATATGTCAATAGTTTGTGCACGTACAAACCAGCAAACCTTGCTGCCTTCTTGAGTTGAAGCGACTGTTCCTCTGACAGCTACATTGCTTCTAAGTGTGTCATAATTGTAATTACTCATATTTACGATGTGATATGCCTGAAAATTAATCATTAATCCAAGAGAAATTACAGCTCATTAATCCAGCAATCTATAAGACCTGGAAAGACCCTTCATATTTCTCTTGCAAAACATCTGTTTTGTAGAAGAGGCACCATAACATCTTCTACTTTTTAAACTTTTGACTGTCAGGAAAAGGATGATCTGAGCAAGGAGGAGTAATTGGAGCTCTTCATTCCCACCCAATCATCTGATGCTTTAGAAGCAAAGCTGGACTCACATATCTGCCTTATCTCTCTGATGTCCAAGTTTTTTCTTGGATTGTAGACTGTCCTTGTAAATTAATCCATAAAACAGTCCTTCACCATACCTGCTTTTGGTGAATTAATCCTAAAAATCCAACCCAAATAACCCCCCAAATCAAACTGTGTGAGGATTCAGCATTTAGAGCCTCACCTAAAACGCATTAAATCTAAAGCTGGAAAAAAGAATCTGTGGGTTTTTAATTGAAGATGGTTTGAGGCTGGACTTTTTGTTTTCTTTTTTTAATTTCTCCTCTGGGTGTGTGTCCAGCCCTGCTGCTGGGCTGTGAAAGGAACCCAAGCACTTCAAAGAATTCCATTCTTTCTGAAACACAAAGTTGTGTGTACACCCAGCTGAACCTTTTCAGTGCTGTGACTGTTTTTGCATTTTCTCAGCAACCCTTGGGTCTTTTCCCTATGGGATCCACTACTTTGCCTTCTGTTTTAGTTTTCCCTGAACTGGCTTTTCTTTGGCAAGTAGACCCATGTTTGCTTCTAATGAAGCCACGTCTCTCCCTTTTGCTGTTTGAGCACATTTTTGTCTTTTTTTCTCTTGGACTTCTTTTTCCTGTATGGTCTGACCAGTCTGTGAGGGTTACTCTCCTCTTTGGGTGGTGGTTTTTGCTGGCTCAACAAAGACAAAAGTGCCATGCTAGATGAATCTTAGGAGTTGGCTGTCCTGTTTACCAGAAGGCTTTGAATTTTTTTGTATTTAGTTTTTTTCCCAGACTTTCAATAGTTGCTTTAAGAGATTCTGTGAACTTAAAAAGCTGTGACCTTTGTAAAAAAGAAGTCATGGCAATGGTGGAAATGTGCCTTAGGTCAAATTACAATTGTGTAGGCAACCATGATTTCTGTACATTCAAACTTAAGAGTTCATGTCTAGAAGGGAAATATTGCAATTTATGATAACCAATAGCAATATTTCACAGTGGTTCCTCATGGGGATCACTCCTCAGTAGAGGATTAGGAGCACTTAGACATTCCAGGTGTTACTTCACCTGCAGCAAAATGGCCAAAACCAGGGCAGAAATGGTGACCATTGCAGTGACCTGGAAATACAACATATATAGGGTCAGGATACATAGTTGTCCATGTCACATAAACCTGTCAGATTTACTGCTTCAGGGTGTGTATTTTGTTACTAAACTTCACTGAATTGATTTAAGCAATTTCAGTTTGCAATTCTCATCAGGCTGTACAGTGGCACTTGGTCTGCATGAATGGAGCCCTGCTGGGAGCCAGATTTCTTGTCTCTCCAAACATTCACTTTTCTGTATCAGCTGAGGCCACAGACATTTCTCCAGTAAAATTTTCTTGAAGGTGACCACAGCTGTTATTGTGTACATTCAAGCTTCTACTGTGGCCAGTAGCCAGACCCCACTTGGAACCAAGGCTGCACTGCTGTGTGTTAGTGGCAGTACCTCCGAGAGTTTTACCAGGTACAGAAGTGAACGTTGTTTTTCATTCACTGTTGGGTGATTCACTGCTTAAGTCCCTTTATCAGTTTTTGTTAAAGTTTGGCATTAGTAGTCTGAAGTCCTCAAGTCCAGTCTTGCTGTTTTCACTCACACACTAAATTGTGCTGATTTGGTATCCACTTTTGTGTCCTCAACCCTGGGAGCTCTCCCTGCTTCACCCTGTGGGCAGGAGATGGGCTGAGAACTGCCAGGGATACCCTGCACTAAACAGTAACATTGGCATCACAAAGTGTCCCCTCTTTCCCATCCCCTTTGCCTCTGGTTCCCTGCTTTTGATTGTCAGCACAACATCAAAGGCAATAGAAATCCTGAGTGATTTGGGGATCATGTGATGATTTGAAAAAATAGACATCTAAACCTTTCCACTCCAGAATGCACAAGCTTTCTGTCCAAGCACATGATTTTCAACTGGCTGTCTTCTCTCAAGGTACATAAAGATACATATTTAACAGGTGTTAGACCCTGACTATCAGGGAGCAGCCAAGTCATAAAGGTTCCTTGGAGTTTTCAAGCTCCTTTCTAAAACTGTTTTTTCTCTCTTTCACTCTTTGTGGTAAAAAATCTGCTTGAGAAGTGTTCTTGCTTGTCTGACAAAACCCTTCCACCTGTCCCTCCCAACAACACTGTGCCCGTAACTGTTTGTGTTCAGTCTCTTGTGTCAGCAATTTCGTATCAGCTTAAGTAGCACTTTCCTTCCCCACGATATTACAGAGAACATCCCCTTTGTCTCACTCCTGTTGGTCTCCAGTAGTTACAACAAACATTCAAGTTTGTTTTCTGCCCAGTTTGGGTGAGGAAACCTGAGGCATTGCAGGACTACTGAACACAAGTGGGCTGCCAGCATGTTCCATGTGCTTTCTTTTCTGTGTTTTGTGGAATATTCAAGGGAATAGTCCTGGGCTCAGTTTTCCTACCTGGCCAGCTGTGGAGTGGCTGCTCTGCCTATCCTACAGTGCTACTTGGTGCTACCAAGACCTGAGTACCTATTTAGCACATCCAAAGGCAGAAGTACAGGTGTCCTCTGAAGACTTTTACCCTGGAAATCTGGACAGCCTTCTGGAATACAAGCACTTGTAAGTTAATTACAAAACAGCAGCAAACCCCATAACAAAATGTTCACACTATGAAAAATCTAAAACCATCCTAAATACTTAATTAACCTTTTTTTTTCCCCTTTTAATTTAGAGGATGAAGAAGAAACTTAACTGGCTAAGTTAAAAAAAAAAAAGGCAACAAACAAACCTTAGAAAAAGATAAAAGGCAAAAAGTGATAATTTTTCATTTGTGCCTGATGGGTTTATGTTTTTTTTTTTTTTTAACTGTTTGCAAATCTTCAGTGTAATGGTTTGAAACCCAGTCGTGTCATTTCTTTACGCCCACACACAGAGCTGCAGTAGTGCAGACACTGTAGCAGGCAAACCATATTACCAGCATCGGCCATTAAAACTCTTCCTACACCAGCGTGGGCTGACTTCACCCCCTCCTCTCTTTGCACACACCCCACCACCCACCTTTCAGTTTTCAAACGCTTAAAAAAAAAAAAAAAAAAAAAAAAAGAGAAGAGAGAGACACTGAAAAAAGAAAACAGGATGCTTCTTTTGTTTCAACGCTATTCCAGGGACCTGAACCTCTCCACCTGCCTGTGAATTGGCCACCTAAAGGTTAGCAAAGTGTTTCGTTCTCGTTTTATGTGGACAGTTAATTAAATTCGAGATGGTGAGGCAGAAATTTTAAAGTTCTAATTTTTTGTAATGTGATGGTTCTTTCACTTAGCAACGAGAAAGATTTTTTCCTAAAACACAAAGCATTTCAGTTCTGGCCCCACTTCAGCTTTTAAGAGGGCTTTAATCGGTATTTTTTCATCATTTAGTCCAACCTCCTAAACTTTAAAAGATGGATTAGGGTTATTATTTTTCTGTTAGAACAACCTGTTGATTGCAGTCTGCTGGCTGGAGGTTGTTAACTCTTTCCTAACATGGGAAATGCACAGGAGCAAATTTGATGAAAAGATGAAACAATCAAAATCCTTTGAGGTTATTAAGCACTAAAAATCCTACTTTTTTCCTCATTGTGAAGCCACCAACAGTGTTACAAAACCAACAGATGTTTTAGATATGTTTCTTATTAGAAATAAGTGGTCTAAATGTGAAATAAAGACATATAATAAACTAGAAAGCTTTTCTTGTGACTGGAGCTGAGAAAAGTAGCAGTATAAGAAGTAGAATAGGAAATATTCTCTGACATAAATTGCATGAAAAGATAAAAAAAGCCAATGCAATATTTACTTCCACACTAAAATATATTTTAGGTAACAATGTTCTTACTGATTAAGCCTTTTGAATGTTTTCATTTATGGACATTCAAGAAAAGGAGAATAAAAGAAAATAGAAAACTGTATAATATGATCAAACCAGCTGCTATTCTAGGATGAAGAGAAGTTATTTCTGATCACATTCTTCTTAAAAGGTTTTAGTGTTGTATTCTGGTACAGTGTTTACAAAAATAATAGTTAAAAAAAGCCCAGCCAGTTTTGCTGATATTACACAATTCTGGAAGTTCGGTGTCAAAAATATTTGTCCTCAGGTTATGGTAAAAGAATTTCAAAGTTCAGGCAGCAGGTTTTATAGTTGCTTTATACTCTTATAACACTCAAGCAAAACTTCAGAACTATGAACTTCTTACTAACCAGTAAGATTTCCCAAAGTCAGAATTTGAAATGTCACCACTGAAAGGTTACAAAGGTTTGAGAAGATGAGGGAATGACACATTTTCAGCCCAATTCAGCAGGGAACTGAGGCTCCCAACTTTGCCCAAAGGTCCCAGCAGGCTGCAGGTGGAACTGGCAGTGTTGTGAGATCAGAAACATCCCATAAGGACAAGTGAAAAGGTGAAGTCAGTACTTCTGTTATGAGACATTTCAAGATATGAAGTCAAACTGAGAAAAGAGCAAAGGCAGAAAGTGGTTTTAAATAAAACGAGACGAACGGTAATTTCTGGGCTAATCAGGAAACGTGTCGGTTCCATTTGGCTTGTTTGAATTGAGAACTAGAAAGTGCCAGAACTGGGGTACACTCACAAACACTTTGTTTCCATCAGAGAACGGGTGCTTAAAGTACCTGCACAACATTTAGTTCAGACCCTATGGTTCACTATTACTTTGTGCTACTAATATTTCAGTAGAAGTTCTGTCTGGTCAGTCAGGGGAGTTCATAAACACCGGCACCTTGTGCCAGCAAATCCCAGTGTCTGTGTCTCCTGCTGGCAGGAAGATGCTGTGTGCTGGTCTCAGCATCATTGTCCTCAGAAGAAAAATGGATAATTAACAATCGTAAAAGGTGCTTTCGTTTCAGTTTGCAAAGTTCTCTCAAACCTGTACTTGTAGGATCTTCAAAATCTTATTCTCTCGTTAGCACAGGAAGTGCTTATTGCTGCTTTCACTTGATCACCCCTCTGGCAGAACTCTGTACCTTTGCAGGGATTTAATACCTGGGATGGTGCCTTTTCCACCTGGGGCCCAGAAATGCATAACAATGGGATGTGGGTTTATCCCCCCAGGTCCTGCTCAGGACATGGGATGAGAGTGAAGTGTAGCCCCACATACCCCTCCTGGGCAGCACCTGCCAGTGGCTGATCTTTATACACAGTTAAAATAGATGTTTTGCCTTTCACTGAGAAGTTTCTCTGAGCAGGACAATGTTTTGAACTTAAATGAGTATAATTAATCTTGCACAGAGATTCCACCTTAGGAAAAATAGAATGATCAAAAATTTAACTTCATTTCAAACAGAGTTAATGCTCTGTATTATGTGCACATGTCAAATTCCTTCTAGCCATTACAGCAACCTGTTCATCCCTATAAATGGGAAGAACCACAGGATGCTGTGGAGGGAGCCTGATTCCAGAGTCACTTATTCAAGATTTAGAGATTTTAGATCAAGCTTCAAAAGGTTCTGCTAAGCCCTGAAACCTGTGTGATAGTGGCAAATATCCACACAGGCACTTGCTTCAGTTGTAACTTGCTTTAATTAATTATTGCTTCTTTAAGCCTCTCAGGATAAGAAGTTTGCAGTTTTAGCATTCAGAATTTCATATGTTACTGAGTGGCCTAAATAATGAATTTTGAAAGCTTATACATGTTTTCAATTTGCTCCTAGTTCCAGCATACTTTTGAATAATTAGTACTGTTTAAAACAAGTCTTCTTTTTAAGTAAATTCACCTTAACTTAATAATAGTCTCAAAGTGGATTAAAATATAATGGGCTGCAGATATGTGATCAGACTGAAGAGAAACTAATTTTGACTGGTTATGTAAAATGCCCAGAATCATCTGTTTGTCTGATTTGATTCATGCCAGTGTTCTATTATAAGATGTGCATCTTTTTCCCCGTTGGTTTGTTGACTGTAGCATGCAGTAATCCTCCAGAAGATCTCACTCAGAGGTGAGAACACATTCCTTCAGGAAAGTATCTCCCAGCAGAGCTGAAACTAGTTGCTGCATGTAGTTCTCTCCATCTGGACAGACAGTCTGTAGAGCAGAAGCATGAGTCATTGTAAAGCAGTTCAGAATGTCAAGTATTTTCTAGATTCACTGATTTTAAGCATTTGCAGTGCCTTTACCAATTACTGGGAGCATTTCAGGCTATGGTAGAAACAAGACGGATTTTGAGCAACAGTACCAGGCCTTGTTAAGAGCTTTTCTGCCCCTTGAATAACTAGGTGACAGGCAAGAAAGATAGGAAGAACAAGACAGAAATATTTCTTCACCTGCAAAACTAGAGGCCTACTAAATCAGGGCCCCAGAAACAAATGGAAAGCAATCCAAACAACAGGAAAAACTCTCCAGGATCAATAAAGCTGTGTGGAATGAAAATCCACTGGGGCCTCCAGCGTAACTCTCTCACCAGAATTACTAAAAGAAAGAACTCGCACTGAAGTGGGTATTGGACAATCAGAACTCTACAGTTTCACCACTATCCAGTTTACAAGGTACAGGCTGCAGTATCTGAACTGGGCAGATGCTCATTGCAGGAAGATAAAAGGCTACATCTTCCAAAATACGCTGTTCCTAAGGAAATTTTGCAGGCTAGATATACCAAATTTGTAACACTATTGGGAATTTATATTCCACTTTGGGATTCACTCAGTCTCACAGCAGTGGAGGGCTTAGCCACCCCAGTCCATAATTTAAACAAGTGTTTGGATGAAGAAGAGCTGCCCCTTCCCAGGACCCCTCAGCGCTGCTGAATTGTGTTACCTGAGGACTCTTCTGAACTCGACCCACAAACAAAACCTAATCTTTTAAAATGATCTTTTCACTGCTGTTGACTGTCTCCTATCCTCTTCTCCCTGCAGCTTTCCACAGTTTTTAGGGAGGTTTGCTGAGCATGACCTCAACAGTTTTAACATTCCTGAAGCGCTTTCCCACCTTGTTACAAGCAAATCACCTCTAAGGGTATAAAGAAAAAAAGCCTTCCATTGTGTCAGTGTATTTCATGGAATGGTACAACTGGATGCAGTGCACGAAATCCCCATATTTTGAAGATTCTGTGTAGAGATTCTTACAGAGACAGTGATAAAGGATAGGGAGAGATTGAAATGCCACTTCATTTTCTTCTGTTTCAGCTCTTCCTGTTTTCTGCAGGTTGTTACTGTGACACCAATGTAGAAAAAAAAAAAAAAAAGAAAACCACCCAACTTCCTACTTCTAATCTGTTTCAAGTCTTTGTCCTCGTTTCTCTCTGCTTGCATCATGTAGTGACAGAAATGAGGCTTTTTTGCTGAAATGCCTGGCTCAATCAAAGGTACGTGAGCTACAATTATTCCCAGACTAAAGAGGATTCCCCTTCTGTTTGCTTTCTGGTTTATTTAAGGTAGGGATCACCAAAAGCTTTTAAAAAAGGCAAAGACTTGTAGTATAATTGAGCATATTGTGTATGTTCAGAATGTTGAAAACCTGCTTCTGTGGGGTTACAAAAATAACTTCTGTCATGTCTCCAGGTTATACCTGTGGACTAAAGTGGGGACTGAGCAACTGAGCTTTGCATCTGCTCAGGGACTGATGTTCTTCTCAATGTTGTGTCAAAAAAAATTATATGGAAGTGCTGGAAATAAGTAGCTACATGTTTATTTATTGATTTAATTAACAATGAAGGGCAGCTGACAGAGCAGTTACATGTGACATGCAGAAGACAAAAATCTGTCACTTGTGTAGTCCAAGATTATTATAACAGTGCTGACAAAATCAAACAAGTTTTATAAAATGTATTTGGAACTCAAGAAAGATTCTATAAGAAAGGAATTGGATTTAAAATGAGCTTTTTATACTACCCTTCCTTATTAAAATACTTTATAATTGTAAAGTGAAAAAGACATTTTCTGCTAAAATGATTTTTTACCGGAAACTGTTCTGCTTTTTGACTTTTCAGTGTTCCACAGGACTATCTATGGTGTGTTCCTGAAGTTAGAATTCAAACTAGGAACAAAATAATTGTATTTAAATGGAATTTTAGTGACCAGTTTTGATAGCTTAGGGAATTAATTTAGATCACTTTGGACTAGTCAAATCCTGCATTTAGTTCTGTTTATTGGAAAATTTTTTCCTTATCTAATTAGGATCAAGTTCTTATGCTGGTAGTTCAATGCCACAAGCTACAAACAGCTGGGAACATGAGGTGGATGCTCAGGAACAGAGCTCAGGGGATAATCAACAAAGGAAGTTTTTCCACTTTAGGCAAGGACTACCCAGAATCAGCCTTGGGGCAGAATTAGTTCGAGATGAGCTATTTTTGTCAATGTACAGAGAAATACAGTGGCTTTTTTTTGGTATATAAACAACAGATGTGAAAAGTCTGATCATATTTGCCCCAGTAGAATATGAGTCAGGGCAGTTTCACTTAGGAAGAAAGTCTGTTTGTTTGCTGTGAAAAGCAGGAAACTACCACAGCTGGTAGAAAGGTGTTATCACATTTTTAACAGTAATGGCCTTGTGTATCAGCATTGCTTTACTTGTTTAGCATTGTTTAAAACTTTCCTTTACATTTTCTGCCACCCTTGGGGTATTTTCTTTGTGGGCCATTGCAGAGCACTGAAATGATTCTCAGAATTACACTGAGTTTTGGGCCCCAGAAACTTAATAAGTGAAATTACAGAGAGTCTCTGGTACTTGGGAACCACAGGATTCATATGGAAAACATCTGGCCATGGTGAGTCCTGCTGACTCAGGCTGGCCTTGAAGGGCCCATAAAAAATGTGTGCCCATGGGGAATGCAGGGAGAGAAATAATTTGGGACACTGGAGCTGACTGTGAGGAAATGTAAAATATGTGGAAATGTGTTTCCACACTTCTCTCCAGGGGAAGGAGGGGAGCACAGCCACTCTGACTTGTTTCATCTGATGTGGTACTTGTTGCATGTTCTGGCTGCAGGGTATTTAGGCTTCACTTCTTGGAGTCTGGACTCTGCAGCATATTTTTTTTCCCACATCTTTGGAAAAACTACTGCATGCTTAGTTTGTGAGTATCCTGGGCTCATGGCTTACCACTTGCTTCTGTTTTCATTGTATGCTGTGTTAAAATTTAAAAATGCCTGTATAACTTAAGAACAACCTTAAATGGACTTGAAATGTTCATAACATCACTTTGCAAATCAGAGAAATCCACTTCTTTTTCCATAGAGTTCACCACATTGCACAATAGGAATAATAATTTCTTTAACAAGCCATATTCCTTTAACATTCTTCCATCAATATACTCATTACCTATAGCAAAAAGCCATTTAAGTGACTATTCCATGTAGAAATCTCCGAAGTGGACAAGAAAAGTCCATGTGTGATAACTGAGCTTGACTTATAATGTTAATGGGAAAGGAGAAAGGGAAAAATCTAACACTGCAGTGCACACATCAGTTCATTTTACAGGTTGCTTTCTGGGATGGAACCAGTACCAATTTCAAACAGTGCTTTTAAGTAATTCTTTTACTGTTTCCCAGCAATGATTACCTATTAAAATGATCCAAGGAAGTTACAGAAATGCCACTACAGATTGTGCAGTAAAGCAACAAATTGCAGATCTCAAATTTAGCCACTGATTAGGTTATTCCAAATGGGGTTTTTATGACTGTTTGCACAAGAACAGCCCATTATTCATAGCAGTAAATGGATACAGAGCTGTGAGTAAAGCTGAGTAAGAAATAAACATTCACAGATCACCTGATTTTCACCCTGACTGTAATTACAAGGGGTTATGCTCATGCCCCTATCAGCTCCTCCAAAGATAATTTTCAACTTGATTATTTTGACAGTTTACTCCTTTGTTTCTAAGGAAAGAAAAAAAGACAATACAAATTTTTGTTGAAATAAGAACTAGCCTGGACCAGCACAACCCTGCACATATTTGGACAGATTTCTTAAGAATAGGCTCACTTTATTCAAAAACTATGTCTATAAAATGTTTACATCTGGCATTAAAAGCATCTAAAAATAAGCAGCATACCAATATATCTCAATTCATTAGATAAAATGAATTTGGGCTATACAAAAGCCAGCTTTAATTTATCCCACTATTTTCCTATGATACCTTCTTTTCTCCTTTGTGCATCTTTATGTAAATCTCACTTGTAAAACAGGACATCAGTTTACTTTTGTTCACATATTTCCATTTTACACCACTTGCTGCAATATGTTTGGCTTTAGCTCCCTTAAATTTGGGCAAACACAGATAATAGGAAGCCATGTTTAATGTCCTGTGTTTGGAACAGTAGCCCAAAGAACCTGTGCAGTTTTTATCCTCAGAGGATCTCAAAACCAGACAGGGTAACACCCTGACAACCTCATTTGACCTCAGTGCTGACTCTGCTCTGAGCAGGTCTTTGTACTGGAGACCTCCTGAGGTCCCCTCTAACCTCAATTGTCCTGTGTTTCTATATTATCAATTATTAATGTTAATTAAGTATAAAAACATGAAACACAGACATAATGAGAATACAATTCCACAAAATTAAAATTGTATTATTTCTGGTGTGCTTAGAGCCTCCATTTGCAAATCTGAAACTCAGGCTTATTTCTAATGCTTGGGGTACTTACTGTAGATTGTAAAAGTGGTTTTAAGTGCAGTGTTCAATGTTCTTTACACTTTAATTCCTAGATAAGACATGAAAAATGAATCAATTTAATTGGAAAATGAAGTAATTGCTGTCTGTATAATGCCTGTATGTAAGATTTGTGATAGTCTTAACTGCTGGCTTTCCTAGCCCAGCAGTTGAACGCTTATATTTTATTTGCTGCCTGAAGATTCCTCCTTGTTCTGTTCCCCCTCCTCGCAGGTACCTGAGCACATGGCAGAGAGCCCTTGGCATGGAGGCACAGAAGGCACCTGGTTTCACAGCTGCCCTCTCAGAGCTCCCCGTTGCAGCCTCTCCTCTGCAGCCCTCACAGGGCCCCTCAGACCCCGGCCAGGGCGCTGTGCTTTCCCGGGAGCCGGCGCTGTCCCAGCCCCTGTACCTCAAGGCCCTCACCATCCCACTGTACCAACCTGTCCAGCCAGGATGCTTCCAGCCACACGGGCAGTTAGTGACCGCCAGGAGCTGCGTCCATCTCGACAGCACCAACATCCCCCTCATCCTCAACCCACTCGTCCCTCCGGAAAGCCCAGATCAGCCTCAGTCGGTTTTTCAGAAACAACTTGGGCAAAGTCTAACACTGAACATAGTCAGCACTTTACCAGTTTTATCATCACCCAGTTCTTGTGTAAATGCATCTATTGGAAGCCCAGGAAAATCCAAAAAAGCTGGGAAATATATCTGCAAACACTGTGGACGAGATTGTTTGAAGCCAAGTGTCCTTGAGAAGCACATTCGCTCTCACACAGGAGAGAGACCCTTTCCATGCACCACCTGTGGCATCGCATTTAAAACTCAGAGCAACTTGTATAAACACAGGAGAACCCAAACACACGTCAACAACACCAGGCTGCCCTCAGACTCTGACACCAGTGGGGTATCAGAGCAAAATGGGAGATCAGCAGAGAGCACCACCTCAGCCCAAGGCAGCAAACCCCTGAGCAGCATCGGTGAGGACCAGGAGATACAGATGAAACAACCGAATTCAGAGACCAGTGCTGGACCAGACACTAAAAAACTTCACGAGCTTTCACTGCCAGCAACAAGCACTCCACCAGTTTTTTCAGAAAATCAAGAAACAATGAATCAATCCTTCAGTTCAAAGGCTAACCAGGGGGTTCCTGAAAGAGAACCTCGCAGTTTATCTTCTCCTGGAGCTTTGCCAAACGGTCCGTGTCAGAGGAAGAAGATGCAGGAGCAAAGAACTCCAACTGCCAACAAGCATATTCAGCTGCAAAGGCAGCAAGCAACCTCTTCGGAGAAGCAGTGGGATTACAAGCCATTGGACTGCAAGCTGAAGAAGTGTGAGAGCACTGACTCGGGGTATCTGTCCCGCTCTGACAGCACAGAACAACAGATGGCATCACCCAGCCCCTTGCACAGCCTCTGTGAGCACAGCACGGAGCTGGAAAACGAAACTGCCTTCAGCAGCCCCAGGTGTGCCTCCGGAAGCAGTGCAAAGCCAGAGGCAGCCGAGAAAGCTGCAGCCTCCATGCTAGAGAAAAAGAGGCTGGAAGAACACATTTCAAAACTAATTTCTCATAACAAAAGTGTGGTGGATGATACCCAGTTAGACAATGTCAGGCCCAGGAAAACTGTGCTTTCCAAACAGGGAAGCATTGACCTGCCAATGCCTTACACGTACAAAGACTCTTTCCATTTTGATATCAGAACTTGTGATGTAAATAGGAAAAAGAATCTTGCCCTTTGTTCAGCAAAGTCTACCTTTGCACCCCTGGAGAAATGCAAGCCAATGTTTTTCCATTCAGTTCCCACCCAGTTCTCCACGACCATTGACGCTGTGCCTGTTACTCGGAGCAACTCCTTGCCGTTCGTGGAGGGAGCAAGGATGGCACAGGACAAACCAGGTTGCTCAAAACCACTTTCTCTTACTAAGCAGTCTGTAAACACAGGCACTGCTGGCTTGCTGCCTAGCAACAATCTTGCTGCAAATTCAGTGGATTTCCCTAATAGCCATCCCCGAGCTCTAGTCAGACAAACAGCCGTGGATGATTTGCCACTAAGTAATGTGGCTGATCATCCTCCTCCTTCAGAGGAGTTGCAAGGGAGTAAAAAGCTTGGGGCTGGAAAAGTAATCAGTGCTAAAAATAAGAAACACAATCAAAGGAAGTTAAAGATGTTCTCTCAAGAAAAATGGCAAATGTATGGAGATGAAACGTTTAAGAAAATCTACCAAAAAATGAAAAGCAGTCAAAACGCCAAGAAAATGAAACAAAGTGGGGATAAGATTACAGATATTACAAGCTTCACTCCTGACTCAAAGGAATCAGCCAGCAGCACTGAAATTACTGAGGAAAGAGATGGCAGGAGCTCTGTAAGTGACAGTCGTTCCTCCCTTGTGACAGCAGCTTCAAACACGGATAAATCAGGAACCTGTACTGATGGAAATCGTGTTCTGCAGAATGTGTCCTCTGAGGAAACTGCAGACAGCGTGTCCTACATAATGGAGACATCATATTCCACAAATACCTGTGCACGGGCTGTAAGGAGCAAAACTTCCCAAGCTCCCAGTGGCAGCGACACAGAGAAGTGCACAGCTCACAGCAGCACAGGGCGAGCTCCCAGCAGTTGTGAGCTCAGGCTTCAAAATCCTGAGTGTCAGCCCAGCTGTCACAGAAGGAACGATGACTCCTTGCCTTTACAGAGTAGCAACTGGGAAAACCCAAGCCCTGGGAAAGAATCCAGTACATTTGAATTAGATTCTAAAAGCACTACTCACAATTATGGAAGCCATCGCAGGGCTAAGGAGACTGGCCAGCACGGCCTGTGGGTCCATTGCAACAGCAGAGAGACTGCAGGGAAATCCCAGAATTTACCATCAGAAAGAAAAAAGCTGAAATTCGAAGTGGAGAAGACACAAAATGTGATTTCAATGTCCTGCCCTAGTCCTGGTAGTGAAACCAGTGCAGTAAGTAAAGCAGAGAGAGCCCATTGCTCTGGCAGTCCCTGTCTTTCCACAGCTCCAGTGGCATTTTCCAGTAAAGTAGAGGAGCAAAAACTGAGCAGAGGAATTAATGAATCCACTGGAGGTACTGAGAATGTGGAATATATGAAAACAATCATCCTCCCCACAAAAGCTCTCAATTGCAGTGATGTTGACCTCCTTTCAGATTCAACTGGTATCCCAAGAGCTTCATTGGTGGGATTTTTAGGACCTGAATTAAAGGGAAGTGATTGCAACTCTTTTGCTTTGCACAATGCAACAGATAAAGATGACAAAACATGTCTTCTGAAAACAGGAGCAAAAGTACCACTCTTCAAGGACAATGTTGTGGATGTATCTTCTAAAATTCATCACCTGCAATCTGGTCATTCAACTCCAGTCCCACAACAAAATGCCTTTTCTCCAAAATATATCCTTAAATTGCCACAGGCCAAGAGAGCCTCAAATTTGTCACTTTTGCATATATCTGAACAGATTACACCTTGCACATCTGACACAGACACCCCAACCACCCCCACCTGCTCTTCCAGCAGTGGATCCCTCCATTCTCATCCCAGTGATGTGGTTTGGTCCCCTTTACAATTTGAAATGAGACAAAAGGCTGGCACGGGAGAGCTTAGATGGAATGTACAGACAAACTGGAAAACTCCAGGATTTTGTTCACCAGTCAACCCAGAAACAACAAATATCTTAACCACAGCAGATAATACCTTTTATAACCCAAACTTCAGGCTGCAGGATATGGCAAGAGTTGATTGGAAAAACAAGCAGAACAAAAATAAATTAAATTATCAAAGGCAAACAGAAGAGAAGTGGATGAGTGTAACTACTTGTTCTACACAGACTCCAAAGAAGAAAATATGCTTTACTTCTGTGTATACAAGTGGCTTTTTCATATCAGCTGACATCAAAGATGAGAGAAAGGTCCTACATCAACTTTGCTCAGGAAGTGACTCTTTGATAAAGACATCAGCTTCTAGCAAGGGGGCAGAGCCAACAACCGTGGGATGGGACAGAGGGGGAAGTCTCTGCACCCTCAAGGACGTTTCACCAACACTGCAGGACACACTGCAGCATCCTCAGAGCTCAACAGACAACCCCACTTATCTTTGCCATTCTTTTGGCACTTTTTATTGCCACACTCTCACCACTCGCTGTAGAGAATTCCCAGTGCTCCCCCACAATAACAGGACCTGCTCCTCTGGCAGTTTAACAGTGTCAGGCACAAAGGGCACCTTCCCCTCCCTCAGTGCTGAGCCCCGTCTAACCTGGTGTTGTTTAAGCAGGAGCCTCCCCCTGCCCACTGAGCAGAAGGGGAATGCAGACTCTGCCTACTCCTCCCTGCACTCCCGTGACAGGGGATCCAGCAGGGAATGCAGCCTGTCCAAATATGACATCTCTGTCTTCAAAATGAAAAATATTAACAGGACTGTGGCATATGGCTTAACGAACACAAGTTTAAAAACGCTGGTTTCATCTTTTTCTAAAGGACAACAGATGCAGGAGGTAATATTAGTAATCCCATTTTTGTTATTGGGTGGCAGCCCCTCCTCACCCTCTTATTAGAAAAAAGAAATAATGATCAGAAGTATATTTATGGTCATTTACAGGATTTTGTTGATGCGGAATTTCCAATTTACATTTTTAGAAGATAAATCTTATATTCGTTTGATGAATGAGAAAGATATACTTCTGTGTAAATATTTAAGTTGCTTTCACTTGACCATTTTGGTAAGGATGCTGGCTAGTGAGAAGAGTGAACTGCTATTTTCCCTTTTAAGCATATTTTATGTAGTGATCAGAAAAAAAATAGGAAAAATTCAGAGCTGTGCTATTTAACTACTATGTCGTTCAGTGCTGTTTAAAAAGAGCACAGATTTCCAATCTCTTGGTCAATGCAATTCACAGTTTTCATTTACTTAATTTTTTCCCAATGTTCTCAACAGTTAAGCTCAGCAGCTCCTGGTGGTGCTTTCAAAAATATTTCAGAACAAAAGAAGAAAACTGTAGTTTGCAAAAAGGAAAAAATCTCAACAAATAAACTCAAGAGAAGCCACAAACAGAAAAAGGTTAAAGTCACCCCCAAATGGTAAGGAATATGGTTTGCAGTTTCCCTAGATGTAGACATAGTTTTGCTGAAATGGGTGTAAAAAGTCCACAGAAAATAAGAAGTCATCTCCAAAATTCAACCATGTCAAAACTGGGATGGGGGAATAAATCTCTCAAAAAGAGCTATTCTCACACTGCAGCAGTTCTCCAAAGGTAAACCATAAAAAATACCAATATATTGGTAAAAATACCAATATATACAGACTTTTCTAAGTCAAACAGACAAACCCCAAAGAAAGAGGATAACTGGTCAGTTGAGTCTCACTATGCTTTAGAAATTATTCTTATCTGTCAAACTTGTCAGCATTTACTTTTGCTTGAAGGGAACCAAAATCCTGTCGTTTTCAATCCGGTTACAGCTCAGAGCAGAGTGCGAGGCCCTTTTGTGCTCAAAAGATCCATATCCTGAACTGCTATTCACAGGAAAATGCAGAAGAATAAATATCAAGTTTAACATAAACTAACAAAACCATCTGTAGTTCAAAGGATCATTCGGTTTAAATGAAAAGCAGGAAGCATTTGAGCATAAAACTATCAAAGGCACATTGTCTCAATCAGCAAAGCTCCCCTGTATCTAATGGCAGCTCAGACCAGTGGATTTAGCCTCTAATCTTTCAGGAGTGTGGGGCAGCAGAATGTCTGATGAATTGCTTCAATAAGAAACACATATTGTGTGCATACATCCCTCTGATTCTATTTCACAGCCAAAATCAGACAGAGTGACTCCCCTGAGGACAAATCAGTGTCAGTAACTTGATCACCGTGTCTAGTTCAGCAAACACCACTGAGGATCATGAGAACAAAAATAGAAGACTCAGGGCTATGTCATCCAGCCTAGTCATATTCCTCTAGGACTTTTTTCTGGTTTGTTTTTTTGGGTGGTGTTTGGGGCTTTTTTTTGTTTGTTTTTTCCTGCTGCCCACAGAATTTATTTATTTGGCTCTATCAAATAATTACAGGGATTCAGTTAAGTACACGATCCTGAAAGATCAGATCATGCATATTAGTAGCTAACTGGCCCAACTGATAATGAAGAAATTCAGTGTAATTTTCTAATACACCAAATACCAGAATAAACACATCCTTTTAGGTTTACATCTTGCTCTGTGTGTGGTGACAGTCTACTGATTTAGTCTCAGTCACTCAGAGTTCCTGAAAGATCTATCCAGAGGAGAAAACATGGCAGTTGGATTATTCAGTGTGAGTTTTCTAAATAACTGAAATACTTATGCTGGTCTTTAGTAATGATGAATAGGTGGCACATAAGAAGTGAAAAGTAAAAAAGCCAACAACCACACAGCCTCAGTTGATTCCTGTATGATTCAAGCCTTAATGAAGTATATTGTTTTAAAATTCCAGATATAGGAAAAAGGATCTGTTATTCCTTAATCCTTTTCTCTTAGAAAACCAAGGATTTCTGAATCCTACAGAGGGAAAAAAAAGTATTAAAATAATTGTAGGTCTGTTGCCTAAAATCCTGATTACTTTTTTTTGAGTTGACATAAACATCTCCTTCACGGTGGTAAACTGCTGCTAGACTTCAATGTCTGTGATGAGGTGGTGTTATTCTGCTCTGGCAGCTTTTACATCTCCCAAATTTGTTTACCCTCTCAATATCTCTGGCACTGCAGGTACAGAGGGAGGCACATCCATGGATATGCCCAGTTGAAAGTGAACCGCCTGAGCAAGAGGCCCTGTTTTCCCAACAGGGCACTGGATGCTTTGAGAAAGGGCTGCTCATCACAGCCCCCCAAATTTAACAAGCATAAGAAGTGCCATTCTCCTCCATCAAAGGTGCAAGGTAAGTATTTTGAATATTTTTTTTAAAAAAACTGATGTTAGTTCAGTGCTATGATGAGAAACGTAGTAAGTTCTAGCACATGGGGGAATAAAAATCAAAGTAAAAGTTTCTTCAACCTCTTTTCAATAGAAAGTTACCTACACCAGCAAAATTCCAGCTCAGATAAACCACTTTGCAAAAGGAAAAAAGATGGAAAGAATAACTCAGGAATATCTTCCCATACTGAAAACCTAAACCATGTTAAACAAAAAGACAAAATGGATAAAAAAGTAGGTATTGTACTTTAATTCATATTTTAATAATTATTAAAATAAAAAAATATGGTTAATTAAACCTTGAATTATATCCAGCTGGTTTAAAGTTCAAGTTGAGACTACTTTGTATCACAGATTTTGTTTAAAATGTTTAAAAATGTGTTAAAGGTATTACTGGGGGTTAAAATACGAAGAAAACTTACTAATGTTAGAATTAGCTTTTTAAAAAGAACAACTAAACTTGCATCAATTGCTCTGGATTGAAAATTTTAAACCTCAATTTCCCCCCCACCCCGATTTCTACAGGACATTTCTGGGCAAATCAGGGAACACACAGGAACAAACGTCTGTGTCCAGAACATCACAGCTCCTCTGGGAATAGCTGTGACAGCTCATTCCTTTCCCTCCCCAGCTCCCACATCCATGCAGCAGGTCAGCAGGGACGTGGCCATTTGCTGCTGGGTGACACAGCCCCTCGTGCTCCAGCCATCCGGGCCAGGGCATTCCTGGCCAAGCCTCCGGAGTGACTCAACGGCAGCTTCCTTTGGGTCCTGCCCTTCTGATTTTACAAACACAGGCACTGATGACCAACCCAGCAGCACAAACCCAGAGGCTCCTAGTCCTCTTTCCTTACATCTGGAGACAAGCCAGGACAACACACGGAGCTCAGAGTCAGAGAAGCAAATATTTGGTAGGTTAGACCCGGTGATCCAGGCCTCGGGAAGGGAGAAAACTCCAGCTGAAGAAAGCACAAATTCACCTCCCAGAGAACACTCAACTCCCAGTTCCCAGCCTGGATGTTCACGTTTATTTGGATCAAAAGCAGAGCCTCTTCCTGAGTCAGTCACAAGGGCTCAGTTACCCAGCAGAGAACACACAGAGCGGGCAAATGTGTCTCAAACTCTCCTGGACCTCCACGGAAGAACAGACACGAGCAGATCCCACCTGCAGCCCAATTCCTATGGAAGGCCACACGGAACAGCTACTACCACCACCTGTAAAAAGCCCCCAGTTTCTCTCAGATCCCCTGAGTTCAAGAGTTACTCTGCAGCACCTTCCAGGACATACAAAAAGAGAGGTTTAGAGATGATGAGGAAGCAGACGCGAGTGGAGTACGATGACACGAGCAGTGATGACGAGGACAGGCTGGTTATAGAGATATAGCAGACAGGCTGCTCACACAGGGACAGGAGGAAATGCCAGGGATATCTGATCCATATTTCTGAAACACCTAAACATCAGCAAAGCCATTCCTCTGTGCAAGAGGCAAAATTCTCTTCTGAAGAGCCCTTTCTTTCAAGGACTAGAACTTTTTTTAAAGAAGCTTATTTGAGGCTGGCATCACACATTTAAATGCAAGAGGTAAACCTGTGTTTCTGACGGGTTTCCAGCATTGTTGATGTTCTTGTCACTCTCACAGAACTCCCACAAGTGCTGGCTGCCAGTGGGTGTGTTACTCAAAGCCTGCAGTATCTGGTTACTTCTAACAATACAACAGCAGCAGCTTCCTTGGTGTCTGAGCCGGGATTTCCTGGAAGGGTATGGATGTGTTCCCTTCCATACACTCCTCTTCTCTTGTAGTCACTGCCATCTGCACCGGGAGTGACACACTGGCATCAAGGGGAAGATCTGCTCCCTAAGTATCTGTGGTATTGGAAGAGTGTGGAAAAATGCTGCCCTTTTTCCATGTTGCACAAATGTCAATGCTTCTGTGTGAAAATTGACACAAGCATGCTTTGCTTTGTGTTTCGTGCCTTTCATGCCAAGATCTACTCAAATATTCTTGATTTCTGGGTGGAAAATATGGGTGTTAGCTGTTGATATTCCCTTGTGGTAAAACTTCTGACAAGGATTTTCTTATTATATTTGTCACATTGTGCTCCAACTGATGTCATCTGGAATGTTTCACTTTTATTGTAATTTTAACTGCAATGATGCTCTTTTATCGAGGGTAAAGAGGCTATATGGCATAGCTGGTTTTTCTTTTTTTAACAAAAAGTTTTGTGCTACAGACCCTAAAATTTACTGGTTTCTATGTGAATAAATAATTAGATATTTCAACTTGACCAGGTGTATTCACTTGCTTGATCAAACTGATAAACACTAAAACCATTCCACTTCTAAATTACAGTCAAATTCTACACTTAAACTTCTACTGTTCTTGTATTGTGACTCACACATAGGGTTTCATGCATTAACCTACATGGGATATTTGGAGTTACTTTAGTCATGCACAGGTAAAAGTTTGTACAAATCATCATCACAAACAAATCCAGAATATACTGGCTGAGAAAAATGAAGGTATAGGTGTAAAAAGATGCCAAAACATTCAGCTGCTTCAGATATTTTCCATCTTCATCTTCAAACTCCTTGTGTACCCTAGTTGATAGTACTATGGATGGCAAGAAAGTGTTTGGTTTTCACCAGCAGCCTCCACAGCAACTATATTCACCTCTTGCTTGTGCAAGAGCTACTTATTACAATATATGGACATATAATGAATCTGCTGTATAAAGGTTTTTTGCATAATGTTTGTGGCTAAATGCTGTGTTTTAAAGTGGAATTTCTAGAGCAGTAATTTAGAAATATTCTAATGGCAGACTCAGAAGTGCTGTGCAAAGAAACATTTATACTGTATATATTTTATAGCATGAAATATAGAAATTTCTTTGTCATACTGAAGCTGTAGCTGGAAGAAAAAGGGGACAAGTTAGCTGAGAAAGCAAATTTTAAACTCCATTTCCTGACAGAAGAAATCCTTCAAATTTTAGCTCACTATACTGTATGAAAATTTGACCTTACATTAGTGTTTTGAAAGTACCAGTAGATCTATGGGGGCATGGAAGAAGGCAGTGACTGCAGCACAAATCTTCTGAGCCACAACAACCCCTGGAGGAGTCAGGTCAGAGTCCTGTGCACCAACATGTGAGGACTGTGAGAAATGGTTTAAGTTAGGGAATTCAGGGAGTTTGCACACCCAAATCCAACTGGCCACAGCGTCTTTCAGCTTTCCAGAAGTTGCTGTATTCCCACAACACCCCAGGACAAACAGGCAAACTGTTCTCTACCTCTTACACAGCAGAAGTCTCAGCCACCCAGTGATGTGCTGAATTCACTTGTAAGTAGCTGAACATCAAAACCACATGAGGGCACCAGGCACAGAGGGAAAAAGCTGTGCTGCTTTCTCCTGCCAAGTCAGCAGCAGTTCTGAAGGAGCCTTGCTTTGCTATAAGCAAATCTGAAATTCCTTTGCACATGAGTGCATCTCATCTTTTTTCTCCTTCTAGCGAAGGAAGCAAATTAATAAGGAATGTTGATCACAGGCTGCAAATAAGTGGATGTTTCAAATTTTGTCGTTTGAGATGTGAAGCCATTAATTCTTATTGTTCCAGACTTTTATATTAGATCTTATTAATTACTGGTATTTCACTGATCTACCTGGCAAACCCCAACTCAGGGTTGCCAACCAACCAGAGGAAGCCCTGAGATCACCAACAAACATAAAGATATACCTTGAATACAAATCTGCCTTGGAGCCACTGGAATTTGCTCCTTAGGGGAAGCTTCCAGCAGCTTCTCACCCCTGCAGCTTCACCCCATTACCAAAACCTTACCATGTAAACCCAATACAGTATCATTTTATTTTGGGATGGAACAGACTTTCTTTCCAGCTCTATTTTTTATTCATGAAATCTTGTTTGTCCATAGCTTCCCCAAAACACAATGCCTAAAATATTTAGTGCTTCTGTACAAGCATTCCTGACACACACAGGGAGTGGTACCTAAACACAGGGCTATCTGGGTTTGTGTGCTGCCTGGGTTTTATTTGCACAACCAAATTTGTTCCCATTCACCGGTGTTTATATTATAATAATTTTCATGTAGTTAAGTAGCTTTGTTAAACCATTAATTTTACCTTAAGTATTTGTGTGGAATTATGGCCACAGATTAAGACTTCTGGCCTGTATTTTTCATTTACCATCAGCATTCCATGGGAGTCACATGGATGAAAAGGTCAACAGTATTTTTTTTTTTTTACTTTACAATACTGTGAGGTTTTAACAGCTCATTTAGTGTGGCCTGGTGGAACTGGATAAATGTCACGTAGAAGTACATAACTGTGTCTTCCAGGGAGCTGTAATGTTACCACAGTTTGGTTATAAGCCATCCTCTTAAGTACTTAAATATAATAAAGTGGTTTTCTTTCTCACAGTCAACGTACCTATTGGCTACTCATGACAACTGCCTAAATATGTTCTGTATTTATGTCATGCTTGAGTTTAGAGGAGCTACAAGAGCCAGTTAAACACGGGATGAACTCACTTGAACAAATTTGTGGGTGCTTTCCAAAGTAGTCATAAAGGATTCTTGTGCCATGGGTGTATAAACTGTTTTAGCTTTAAACCCCCCATTATATACATCTCATTATCAGTCCCTAAATCATTGTTAGGGCTGAAAAACCAAACCAAACCAAGGTGATTCTAATACATTCAATTAATTAATCCACAATCCATTTTTTTAAGCACCACAAGTTGTGTGCATGTGCATTTGTAGCACGTTTTTGATTCACTGATTGACAAAACAAGCCCTGCTGGTACAAGATTGGGTGTAACATCAGGAGCATGTACTTAATCCAGCAAGGATTGGAAGTGTTTCAGAGTGAGCTAGTTCAGATATATTAAACTGATTCTTTTCAGACTCCTACACCATTAACCAAAGGAGCAATTGGATTGGAGCCGTGGGAGCTGTTTCATAACCTACTGTGGGCTTGTTTTCAGCTGCCTTTGAGGGCCCCTCAGGTCCAGCATTGCTGCTGCTGAGCTCAGTCCTGGACCAGCACAGACTGTTAAGCCTTGACAGAGTCAGGCTTCAATTACACTTTCAGAGTTACACTTGCCCTCTCCAAAGCAAAGCCTCTTACACATGACAGAGGTATTCACAGGGCAAAATTTAGGTCACATCAACAGCTCTCCCTGCTCTTTTCACACTGATAGAGCCATAATCAGGGTTGATAACTAAAAATCTTTCTGTGATTTATCATTCTGTATTAAACAGATCATATTCAGATTTTTCTTGAAAACATCCTTCTCATTTCATTGCACATGCCCAAATAAAACATTTTGTCTCAAACACACAGCTGGGAGTATGGCAGGATCATTCAGATGAGCTGCTCCTGACCTTTCTCCTCCACAGAAAGAAGCCATTACAGAAATCTTCCCCTCTCCATCAAACAGTTAATGCACAAAAACAAACCAAAAACCAACCAAACAAAAAAGAACAAAATTGATTTCCGTAACTTGCTTTGGCAGCAGCTGAGGTGAGCAACTAAATGGGGGAAAGGGAGCTACGGTTGTTCCCACCTGTGCTAGGAAACCACAGCCTAAGAAGAGGAATACTTTGCTGGGAAGCTGAGCCAGGACTATAATAGTTACCTCAAGTCTCCCAACTTGTATGTACAAATGCAATTACGAGACTGGCACAACCAGCAGTTCAGAGAGCTCTGTGCACATACACGTTTCTGTGTATTGGCTGCAAGGAGGAACAGGGAAAATTACACTCCTTAAAAAGTAATTTGACCATCAGCCCCTGCAATGCCTGTTAACGTTCCCACTGCTCACAGGGAATCATTAGCATTGAGCTCCTCAAGTGGAAGGCACAAAATACCATCGCAGCCTCTGCAGCCCACGGGTGGTTTGTATTCCAGCTCATCCCTCTTATGAAGAAGTTTTGTATAACTTTGTTGATTCTAGTTGTGGGTTATGTCAGCTCCAAATGGAGCAAATATTCAAAAGGGAAATGATACAAAGGTCTCAGACCTCAAATCACTACTTGTCCAGAAGCAAAAAAGTAAATATAGCGAAGTAAAGCATAAAAAACTGCCTCATCCTGCACAATATTATAAGGCTTAAGGGATTATACAAAAAGGATTTACCAACTTTGATTTAAAAATAAGAACAAAAGCAAAAAGGTCATTATTACATGTTTGATATGAAAAACACCAAACCTTTTTTTATTTGTACCAGATGTGGATAGGCAGATGTGAACTGCTGGACAATATTCAGAGAAGTGGAATTAGGGAAATATCCATAATTAATAACATGCCTGTGGAAACATGTTCTGTGCTTCAAAAAGAATTCAGGTGGTATTAGAACTGGAAGAACCTCCTTACCCTGAAGATGTTGACAAATTTGAAGAAATTCCAAGCAGTGGGGGGAAAAAAAAAATAAAAACCCTGATTGGGGAACCAGATTACTGGTGCAGAAAGATGAAAGCACCCAATCTTCTGCTCTCAATTACACCAATGTGGTCCAGTTAAATTCAGTGACAATGTACCAACAGAACGAGGAGAAAAGCTTGACTGAAACACATGATATGAAGAATTTGCTCAGAAATGCTCAGAGGAAGAATTCCCTCTAGGAAGGAAAGGAACTGGTAAAACATGTGGGGGAAACAATAGGTCCTATAGGATTTAAACTGAGAAGAAGGAAAATACAGACAGTATTTCCTGCAACACTGCAGTTGCATCTCCTAAATACCTCCTCTGGGATATTTAACATGGAGCTAAAATGAATCCACTCACTGTACAAAATAATTATACACAGGAGGTGGTCAGAGAATGCAATCAGGCAGTTCTGCTCCTGGATATCCCTGTCATTCATGGAATCAATCACAGCATCTGCAGTCATTGTTTCTATGCCTACATCCATTATTTCTGTCCACCTTAATTCACACAGTAGTGACTAGTGCATTATGAAAATTCATCAAGGCTGGATTAGTTACTAAAATGTAATTGTATTGCCTCTGTGTGCTGTCTACCAGATGTTCCATTTTGTATTCGTCAAGAACATGTTGTGTAAGAAGAGCTCCTCAAACAACAAAAAAAAATCACCATTCTTGGTTTAATTACAATGACTCTGAAAAAAAAAACCCCAAACAAAACCCACAAAAACCCAAAAATGGGGCCAGAAGAACAATTTTATCACTTATCCTTGTCTCCTGGACAATATGATCAGAGAGTTTCTAAGACAGACCTGAAAATATAGAATCATAGAATCACAGAATTGTTAAGGTTAGAAAAGACCTCTAAGATCGAGTTCAACCACAACAGCACCTCAGCCTTGTTCACTGCTAAACCATGTCCTCAAGTGCCATATCCACACAATCTTTCGAACATTTCCAGGGATGGTGACTCCACCACTTTGCTGGGCAGTCTGTTCCAATGCTTGACAAACCTTTCAGGGATGAAATTTTTCCTACTTTCCAATCTAAACTTCCACTGGTGCAATTTGAGGCCATTTGCTCTTGCCTTGTCACTTGTTACCTGGGAGAAGAGACTGACTCCCATCTCACTACATCATCCTGTCAGGGAGCTGTAGAGAGTGAGAAGGTCCCCCTGAGCCTCCTTTTCTCCAGGCTGAGCCCCTCAGCTCTCTCAGCTGCTCCTCATCAGACTTGTGCTCCAGACCCTTCTCCAGCTCCATTCCCTTTCTCTGGACACTCTCCAGCACCTCAGTGTCACACCAGGACAGTGATTTTTGGTGCCCAACTTGAGGCATGAAAGGTTGGGATAACAACAGATCTGACTAGAACACATTAGAACAAATATGTTATAAGCATTTATTAGATTAGTGGAATAGTTGCTGGTCACAGTGTGTACTCATTTGCTCCCAGAGTTGTGTGTGCTTGCCCTTAAAGTTGCATCATGCAATACTTTGTTCCCTCTTGTGCTGTTTATCCTGTGGGAACTGGGCTAAGGTATCATGTTGATGCACTTTGTAACGCTGGGATATGATATGATATATGACATGGTATGATATGTGACATGATATGACATGATAGAAGTGCCAGTTGTGAGACTGACCTGGTGTCTGCGCCCAGCTGTGAACGGTGGGAGCCATCTACGGGAAACATCCACAATTACACCTTTAACCTGCCCTTGGAGAGCCACCTAGGGAGGGGACACCTTCCCACACCTTCCTTATGGAGGGGATGTCTTCCCACACCTTCCCTCCCCCTCCAGGCTAATTACAGCAGCGTCTGAGAATTTTGAAAATTTTGAATATCCTTGGGATGCTGAAACCAGCACAGTCCTATGGCTGGGAACCAGAATGTTGCTGAATGTGTTTGAGCTTAAACTCTTTAGGAACACTACCCAGAGACCTGCCCTGAGGCTGGATAGCTCAGAGTTGTGGGTGTGTGGGGCAGTATGGACAAGTACCCAGGATAGTGGGAACCTCCGATGTTTTGGAACTTCACCTCTGAACAAGCACGGAAAAGTAATGAAATATTTGGAAAAAGTAAGTTGTCACTCTGATAATTCCAGAGAGATAAAGGGCCTAGTACCTGGAATTAGAGGGTAAGGAAGCCAAGGTGCTGGGATCACTCTCTAGAGAAGGGGGCATTGACAAGGTGTTTGGAAAAGGGACACAAGCTCTCAGTCTCTGGAGGTGATTCCTGTTAGGTGTGAAGGAGAGATATTCCTTCAAGGATGATGCTGGGTGGCAAGCAGGCCACCATGGACAGAGGTATCCAGCACCTGAGGGAATTAGTCCTGATAGAGACGTTTTATGGTGACCTGAACAAGGCACAAGTACTCTCAGATCCAGACAAAGCCCAACACCCAGGACACACCTGGCAGACACTTGTCCAGCACCACTGTTGGGTGGCACCCACGGGCAGCAACGACCTGGAGACACAAAGAATCACCAGGGGAGGATCCTGGTCTCCACCAAGGCACGCATCCCATGCCAGGTTACCTGAGCCATTCAGATGCCTGTGTTACCCACCCCTGAAATTCCACAGTGTTTCTGGCTTCAGAAATCAACAGAAATCTCAAGCCAAACCAAAATCAAATCTGGTCTTTAGCACAGCAAAGCATCAATCTAAATTTAAATGGGATTTACTTAATCTCCCAAGCTCTAGATGTGACAAATTTCAGAACAATGAGCTGTGAACCATTTAGAAGTCAGTGATCAAAATAGCATTTCTGGTGGAAAGATTCCAGATCGGACTGTGGCAACAGTAACTATGTTGCAGTAAGGCCAAGCCTAAAAAAGCCACTAAGATATACAATGAGGGAGAGCCATTTCTTCACACGTGCTCACATGCAGAGTTCCCCCCTTGGTCCCATGCTGCGTGACAATAAGAAAGGAGTGGTTGAGTCAACAGAAAACTATTTAGTTGACTGCCCCTAAGCTCTTCACATAGCTTGTATTGCTTTAAATATCTTTGCCTCTTGAAAAGTTAAATTCATCCTACATTCTTCTGGGAAGGCTCAGGGCTAGGGTTCCAGCAGCGTTCCTAAGAGGAGCCTGACAGAACTGGAATGTGGTCACAGGTACTCTCCCTTCCTCCAACAAGTGAGAAATCCCAATTATGCAAGGTAGGGAAAGTTAACATCATTTGGGAAACAAAGGCTTCATAGTATAGCACAACTTAAAACAGACCACAAGTCTGGATTAAGCACCCTCAGCTCTGAAATAGAAAAATAATAGAGAAAGTAGCAAATGGCTCCAAGGTATCCTAAGCCTAGGAGTTGTTTTGTTGGTTTTGGGATTTTTTTGCTGTGGGAGAACACCAGCTAGTCTGCAAAAAAGTAGAAATATAATGAAGTCTTAAAATCAATGAAAGCCTAAGTCCTTTTATCAGACTAAAAGGATTTAAATTCTCCTATGAAATCAATCAGTCATAAGATTAATTCAGAATTTGCACTTTACCAGTGATGGTCTCCAGGATTATACAACCCTGGCAAACACAAGTTTTGTGATCAATGAAAAAAGACTTGCTCTTCCACTCAAAGCTACAGAACCCATCCTGGATCCCATCCATGTAGTGTTGATCTGTGCTGGGATGTTTTAGATGAATGTAGAGCACAGGTTTACAAAACTGATCCTGGCAAATCCTGCTTTAGGGAAAACTGCCATTTTCAACTTTTCTAATTACATGAATTTAGCATTATATTTTCCTCTAAGCACTGGCTGAAGGGCTATGAGGTGCAAACAAATGAAAGATTTTCAGACAGAAAGTAGATAACAGGTCTCATCTCCTTGGGACTGCACAGAAGTTGTGGCTCCCTGAGGAGGTCTCGGTGGGTTGGTGAGCAGTAATTGCCAATATCTTCACTCTACCAATGTAACTCAGACTGCACCAGTTTAGGGGGCACATTTACACTAACTTTTATGTACTCTGGCTGATTTCTATTACATTCACACATTATACAAAGATGAGATGATTTTCTACTCTTCTTTCCCCTAAAAGAGGGCTCTGGCAACAGCACATTTCAAGAGAAAGTGTGAACTCCACTGTTGGTGAATATTACTAGTTCATTTTGTTTACCATTGCAACAGAAATGCCTGTTAGTCACTGCACCTAAATCACTTTTTAACTGACCTAGTCAAAACTGATAAGATATCAATTCCTTGTGCCAGCTGCATAATTTTATTCACAATTATACCTCATCTTTTAAGTAATCTCAAAAGCCCTCAGGCCCTCCCCAGATGCAGAAAGAAGGAAGTCTGTGCCATCCTGTTTTAAGAATACCCTCAATTGCTGGTTCAATTTAACACATGATGGGTTTCCATCCATCCTAATTTGTTAGGCTGCCATTGCAAAGCAAGTACTTTTACTCATAGAATGAAATTTGCTGTTACAATGCAGGATGTCTGACTTGCACACCAGATTGCACAGTAGTTTTACAATTTTATATAAATATTTCTTCACTGTACAACATAGTCTTTCAGATAATGCTGTGTACAGAATATAGCCAGTAGTATTTACAGGCTTTTTATCTACTCAATGAGAATTTCCAGTAATCTTGTAGTGCTGGATTTTCCTTTCATGAACAGTTCATGTCACACGAATCAGTTCATAAATTTGATCTTTATCTTTGTCAAACAGGCCTTGGCACCTTCCATGGCTTTTTATAACATGGGAAGAATATGTTCCCTTCTGAAGAATATCAATACTTAATTTCAGAGCTATCAATATGCTAAGAGGGAATGTTCTTTCAAATGGAGGTAAAGGTTTTAAGGTTCTTTGGAGCCTAAAATATAAAATCCCAGCATGCCATGACTATAATACTGTCCAACAACACACACACACACCACAAGTTCCCAGTTTTCTGTTGACAGAGAACAGCCATCCACAGCACTAAAAAAGCAGTTTCCCCATCAGGTGCCCTAAGAAAGTTTTCAAACTATTCAAACACAAAGGCATAAATCAAGAAAACAAAGCTTTTGCAAGATGTTACATGTAAGTTATACTGAGACGTTAAAGAAAACCATCTGGGCATAAAATGTAAATACAGCTAGCATACAAAAATTAAGATGAAAATAAAACCAACCACGCATTTCAAATGCCCCAAATACAGAGCTTTTATTCTGTAAGACCACTGAGTTTTAACTCCAAACATCCACCTCAAACAAAACATTCATTTTTCAAAGTATCACTGAAGCAGAGCACTCAGCTTATGCAAGATGCAGCTTTTTTTCCAATGTTCCTCAAGACTTTAATAATCAGCATCTCTTCAGTGGCAGTTATGAATCAGAGCTGGAAAGAGATGGTGACTTCCTACATCACCATGAAAAATATCAGGATCAAACCTAAAGGGTTTGGTTCAGCTTCCTATATTGATGTACCTGCAGTTTTTAATGGTAAAGCAACCTGGACATGTTTTATAGACCCAAGAGATTGAAAATAACCCCGAGAAGAAGAAAGAGAAGAAAGCAAATGCTTTGGATACACCCTCAAAGCCTGCAGGATTGGAGGAAGATCAGAAAATACCAGCTGTACAGCAACTGTTTTTCAGAGGTGTCTAAACCAACCAACCAACCAAAAAAAGCCCTTTTTAAAACCAAGACCCAGATCTTCAGGGGATAAAATCCCCGAACTCTGGATTTTTCATGCTGACTTAGTTCAGATCACTTACATAAGCAACATACTTGAGATTTGATTACATAGCTAGATTTTTTGTTTATTTATTTACTTTTAAACAGGATGCTTGCTTGGGTTTAAGTTAGTTTGGGGAAAGGGAAGTAGGAAGATTTTGAAAACAAACAAATTACTTACAAACAGACAAGTAAAAAAAATAAACCTGTAATGCCAGAGCTCTCCCTGTCTCTAGAGGTTGGTACCTTTGGATTCCCAGCACATTCCTATTCTTCCTGAACTAATGCAATGACTGGGAATGACCATCAGCCTGGAAGCCTTGGCAGACCCCAGCTCACAGATGATGAGACTCAGTTTGTCACTGATTTTGGAGATAATTATCAAGGCAGGGAATTCTGGCCTAATTTCCTGATTCAAGAAGGGAGTACGTGATCCCGATCATAAACCATCCTGTGAGCAGCAAATGATCTCTGTGCAGCATTTATGGCTGGAGTTTAAAATACTCATGTACTTGTATACAACAGATGTGAATTTTCAAACTAAACAACAGAATTTTCCTAAGAGGAAAGAAGTTGAAACAACAGAGGAAAGCTCTGTGTCCTCCTCTGCTTCTGAGGAATCAACAAGTGAATGATGGTTCTCCGACCGCTCATGTTCTAAGTTTCATTTTGCCTGATGATCTGTTTTTATTCTCTTTTTTCAAATAATTTTTCCTATTCTGCTTTTCATATTTCTAGGAAATTCTAGCTACATGCAACTTTGTTGATAGGTCTCACGTGGTTTTTTCCTCCCAGATATGATGTTTTTATCAGCCTTATGTGCTGAATTTATTGCCCCGGATATTCTGCCTTTAGCCTGAAATCTGCATCCGTTCTTAATCCATCCCTAGGAGCCCTAATGTATCTTTGGTAGGATCTGAAACCACCAATGTGTTGGGGTTTTTTTTCTCCCTCCTCTCCTAGGCCAAGTAACATGGAACAGCCTGGTTTGTATTTTTGAGATAGACTAGCAACTAAGTCTGAACCTTATATAGAAAATCTCCAACTTAAAGCAGAATTTTCTTCATAGAACTAAAACATGCCCTTTTAATTAAATCTTAATATGTTCCTGCCAAGGCATTGCTGTGAACACAAGCAAAAAGCACAATGGAGGCTCCCAGTGCCTGGTGTGGCATTGCCTTGAGTGGGGCTGGACTGGAAAGAAGCAGTTTTTCAGAAACAGTTTGGCCTGTGACCCAAACTTTTCATGAATGACAGTCTCAATGGGTTGAGACAGCCTGAAATTACAGGAACTGTTTGACCCCCCCCCAAAAAACCCCCACAAAAAACCTCTCCAGAATATCAGGGAAACAACTTTTAATTTCTGGAAAAACAGACAAGAAGCAACAGTAGCCCTGTGCCATGGTGCCAGAATTGTGCAGAGTCAGAGGAGGAGAAATACATTAACTAACTCAGCATTCAAACCCCTCCCCCAAACCCATGAAAAATGGCTTGGGTAGTAAATAATTACAGAGGATTTTCTCCATATGAGAAGAACACTGAGCTTAAACAATGTTATGCCCTTTATCCCACTGTGAACTGCAGTATCTGGACACTTGGCACAGCTGCTGTCCTTGTGTACACTCACAGTTTGGTAACAGGAACCACAAACATAATACCCCTGAGAACTGTAAATTTGCTGCATTATTTGTGTTGTTGCCTCATAACTTCTCCTCCTTGATCTTCCTTTCCCTACTTATTTTACTGGCAGTAAAACTCAGATTAATAATGCTATTAATACTCTTTTTTCTCTGCCAGATCTTCTTGGGTGGCCAGTTTCCAGCAGTAGAGCAATCTTTACTTGCTCACATCTCCTTGTTCTCAATGCCACTCTTTTTAGCATTTTTATTGTATTTTGCAAATTTCAGGTCCCAGTGCATTTTCAGAGCCTGACATATAAATCATTTGAAGCAAATACATTAAAGCAATAGCCTCTAATAATTCTCATCATCATTTTTGCAGCTATCTTATAGTAAGACAGTGATTTTCTGAGCATCACTATTATGACAATGCTGGACATACAAAATCCTTGCCCTTAGATTCTGACCCATCACAAAATGAATACAAGTCCTCTTCATACACATCACTATGACAGACAGTCACTACAAGTCTAACTAGTTTACAGATTAGGATAAACTTTGCTGGCAAAATTGCAAATATCAAAAGCAGAAAGTCTGATTCCTTGTTCTCCGTTCCTAGACTGAGAAAAGATAAAACAGTAAAAGGAAAAAATGTCAAAACAACAATAAATTACTTCAGAGCCAGGGATAACAAATTACATGAGGGCCCTCCTATGTGTGAAATGCTGTTACTCAAAACGGGAAAGGCATGGAAACAATTGCACTTCAGAGTGAGAGAAGTATGACCACAACTCTTTTGTTCCAGTAGGAACATGAACACACACACACATGACCCCTGCTAACAGCTGTGGTGCCTTCTGTCTGTCTCGTTAGGTCAGCAAGGTATATCCAAGGCTTCACAGAACAGCTTGGAGCACCACTGTTTCTTTGGAAGTGAAAGTCAATAAAAACACTGACAAAGGAATGCAGCCAGACTGTCAGAGTTGTACAGATTCCAGTCCTTCAAGCAATGAAATAACTCTTTGAACTTTCCTTTTTTACTATTTGCCTCAATTTTCTTTTCAATGCTTGCAACAAGGTATCTTCCAAAACATACGAAAAGTAACACTGGAGTAAGAAGTTATCCCAGATTGTCTTTTTTATCCATGCTTGGAACAACACAATCATGGACTGAAAATGTTAGCAGCTGAAGCACAATACCTGGGAAGCTCAAATGACAGTTGACTCCACTGAGCAGCCTGGTGCCTGCTTAGCTATTTGCTTTAAAGAAGCACTCAAGAGGCAAAAAACAGAAGCCAAATCCCAGCCATGCTGTTAGAGGGATATACTTGACCCTTGGCAAAAGATTAACATCTCATTTTCTTCCTTTACCCTGTTACCTTACTCCTTTTCTCTACTTCCCCCATTAAGTCTCCTATTGTATCTTTTTTTTTGTTTTTACTTCTTTTTATTCCTCCTCCTTTTTCCTTTTGTTGTCTTTATAACAGAAAAGATACTTCTGTGGAAAGTGAGCTAATTGACTTTCTCTTTTCCCCTTCCTTTGTCTGTTGTTTTTCCTCATTACCTTTCCTATTTCCCCACAAAGCACTGTTACCTTCCCTGTCCTATTTTGGCTAATGCTCCAGTATCCTCCCCGAGCAGCCAGGGGAGAACATTCTTTTGGCACCCACTCTTTCCTTATAATCTGATTTACCAACTTGCTTTACCAACCCTGGTAAGAAAGGGTGAGATGCAGTTGTGGAAAATGTGAGAAAGGAAAAGCTCCATCAGCTGCATTCAAAACTTCCATGTAGGTTGTATGGTGACTTACTCTTCCTCCACCTCTCTTCCTATCCTGATTCCTATTCCTATTCAGCCACAGAGAATGTACATGTATGTAAGTACTGCACTGATATTATTCCCAGGCTTATGTTATTAAACTGAATGGGAGGTCAAGACCCTCCAGAATAAGTGCAGCCATGTCAATGAGAACAGATAAATAGATCCAGAATTCCCACGTTAGATTAGGTTTGTGTTCATCTTGCAACTCCCTATGTTTACTTTGCAGACCTTGCCTCTTCTGGAAAGAGCTGTTCCTTTTGAGCCATGGAGGAGGATGCTGTCAACTCTTCTGCTTCCCCCAAAACAGACTAAACACAACATTGCCACAGACATGAATTTCATAACTACAACTGCCTTGGATATCTGTGCCATCTGTTATTGACCAACAGCACCTCAAGCTGAAAACAACTTGGTAGCCTGGATCTGACTGGTATTTATGTCCTTGCCATGAGACAAGCTAGGCCTGGCATGCACACCTAACTGGATGTTTAGAATGCACAAAAGTATCTGTGCACCACCTGTGCACTGCAGAAAGGGCTCAGACACAGCACTTACACCTCAGCAGTACATGACCTCCCTTAACCTCATTGAGTTAAACCTGCACTAGTTAAACCCTAGTCCATGCAGCCTGCACAGGTTTTGTGCAGCTGCTACCCCAGATTTTGTGCTCCAGTCCCCTGATCCCCACAGACACAGAATTTCTAGGGACTAGAATGATTTAACTTACTCAGCCTCTGTACCAAACCTGAACACTCCCAGGGGACTCACAGCTCACTCACAACACCGATGCCCAACTTGGCCTTGTCTTTGTGTTCAGGCATTTGTGTGACTTCATCCCAGCAAGGGGCCTGAAAAAAATCTGAAGGATTGTAATCTCATGCCATCACAAAATGCAATATATTCCCAAAATTCGTCTCAGTTACTAAAGGTTCAGGTTCAACCAAAGCTTAGGAACAAAGCAGGCTGCTCCCAGAGGGCTGGGTGTGAGCAGCACTCGCAGTTTGTCATGTCACACTGTTTAAATAATACAAGTTCATTTTTCATTTTATTTTCCCTTTACTAGTTCATACAGGCAGACACTTGTTTATTTCTCTCTGAAAGTCTTTTCTTAGGGAGAGATAAGTTACTTGGGGAGAGGAAAGGTTATATATTCAAACATGGTGTCAAGGTTGTTGCTGGACTGATGAGTCTCAGCTGTAGATCCTCCCCCAAAAAAAGAAATGGTACCACCTGTATTTGCCTTTAAAATTGGATTTACCAAGAAGTTGCAATAAGGAGACATGAATTTTATCAGTAGGTGGTAACTTCAGAAGAACTTTTCTTTATACTATCCTACAAGGCAGCACCAAAAACCTCTTACTAATCTTGTTAAGTACAAATTTGAACAGGAGATTTGCCCAGAATTAAGGTCGTTATGACCGCCCTCTTTGGTTGTTATATAGTTGAATAAATTATTACCACACAGTATTCTTACTGCTGCATGTCCATTAACAGTGTTGTCCACCTGGGCACATCACATACAATAAATTAGAGTTTTGTTACCAACATGCACATTTTTGCTACTGCACATCTTATTAAGCTCTGTTCCAGGCTGCCCTTGCTGTGTAGCAAGACTGGCTGTTGGAAGACACCTACCTCACCTATGGATGTGCCAATAGATGTTCCTGTCTATCAGTGGTCCAACACAAGGTATTTTAAACTTCTGCAGTCACCTGTACGTCACATCACAAAGCCACAACGAGAAAAAGACCTCCTGAAACTGCTTAAGCAGGCAAACAGGAACCATCACTACAACAAAGAGGCCAACCACCTCTGCAAAATCCGTGCTCTTAATTAAAACCCAGCAGATGTTGTAGAGCTCCCTTCACAGCCAGCAGGGCTATGAACCACATGATTTGCAGCACAAGCTTCAGGCTTTTATTCCACACAAGCTGCTGCATCTCTGCACAAAGGGAGCCATGAAAAGCAGCCCCATGTCAGTGCCCCAGGACACTTCACGTTGCTGCTCCATCCAGCTCCTGGAGCTCAGCAGTGGCACTGGCAGACACTCACCTCTCCAGCAGCCCAGAGTGACCCTCCCTGCAGATTCTGCTCCAGATGGGACAGTCCATTCAGGGTTTCTGGTCTTCTGGTTTCCCAACAAATGCAAAAAATGTCTCCTCACAGGTATCCAGGCAGGCTTGAGTTCAGTGCACTCCAAGAAGGCGAGTTCCAAGGAAGTGCTGTCAGAGAAGCACATGAATTCCACCATTTATATGTGCCTGAGGTCAGCCACAGTCTTCAGGCCATACCTAGTCTCCAGTCCCCTTCCTCCAGCTTTTTACAGCTCCCTTTCCTCCCAGCACTACAGACCTCCCCAGCCAGCCACACTTCGAACAAGTGACCACAAGTTTCCTACCAGTCTGCTGAGGGAGGAAAACCAGGCCAGCACCCAAATCCTTACACATGCACACCGCTCCCTCCCTCTTCACACCACCCTCCAGACTGGCTTCTGCCCAAACTGATTTGTTTTGGTATTCGTGTCTTCCTGCTGCTGCCACTGCACCTCCAGAAACCAGCTGTCCCTCCAAGTGCTCTGCCTCTCTGCCTTGCTCATTTTAAATGTTTAAAGTTCTTCTGGTAACACAGCCACCTGAGTTTTTTGCCTCCTGAGTTATTTGCTGGCACTCTCTGTCCATCCTTTACAAACACAAGAAGTGTTCAGATTGATCATATTTTGATACGGAATTCTCTTTGTTCAGTGATGTGCCCAAACCTGAATAAATGTCAAGGAAAAGAACTGTTTCAAGTAATAATTATAGAAAATTCTCTTCCTGTAAAATTCTGTTATTTTTACAAAGACAGAGATTGTTTGGATCAAGGAAGGGAGGTCAGGTTCAGATCCTGGGGAGAGTGGTGTGTAGTGATAATAACACTTAGGATTTTTGCAGCATTCCTTATCCAGAGATCTGAGCTCTGTCTCCAGTATATTACAACAGCAGGATATGTTATCTTATGCAAACTCCTTCCTAAATTTCACAATAGCTGTAACAAGCAGGAATCATTAAATTACTGTGGCTGAAAAACAGCCACAGAGCTCCTTCTTTATTTTGCTCTTATCTAAATACAGTGGAATATGGTCAGAGCAGAGGCGTTTGTTCTCTTCACTGTTTACTAAGTATCTATATTACTCTTAACAGTATATAAATGTTAAAAGAAATAAAAAGAATAAGAAAACAGAAATAGGTATCAGAATTCCCCTCCTTCAAGCAAGTTACCCAATTGCAACCCCTACAAATGCTCGGTTGCCCTTTTACTACATCTGGTTCAAAGGCCACTAAAAATGGGATTCTTTGCACTGACATCAAAGGGCTCTGAAAAGGGCTGTCTGTAACAGGAGGGGAGACAAGATTAACTTCAGCTTTCTGGCTATAGAACTCTAGCAAAAAGTAACAAATAATAATCAGAAGATAAGGTTTTCTGGAGAACCTCCTGATCTCAGCACATTTTTCCAACATCAGCCACCACTACGAAGTTGCTTTGTGAGTGATGCAGAGTGTGCTACTAAACACAGTGTTTGCAGCTTAAGATGATCTTTTCTTTCAATAACACCGAAGAACACCATGATTAAGAAGGAAGTAAGAGGGTGAGAAAAAAGATATGAATAGTTTATAAACCAATAGTTTGGTTGTCTTTACTTACTACCCTACCTGTACTGATCAGGCTTTCCTCTTGGCCTGCTTGAGGCTGTAAGAATAGATATCAGTGCCAAAAAATTCTCCACTGCTGCTGAAACCCTACACTACCTTTTAAATACAGGCTTTATTACTAGTGTAAATACATCCTAGAAGGTTGGCTTTTAAAGTGGTTTCTCTCAGCAACCAACCTTATTTAAACACATCTGGAACTTCTTTATAACGCATAACTGTTTTGTGTAGTCACCTGTATGATGAAGGTTAAATGCTGTGGAATTACTGCTGGGGTCTCTGATTACTGCACAATCACATGAGGGTATGTATAAAGTAGGGATACAAGGGGCAGAGAAGCACTAAACAAAACCAAGATTATGTTCCTAATTGAAATGGCAGTCTGGGGTTTTCGCATATAAAATCCGGAATCTGAGCTTACTTTCCTTAACATCATCTGTTTCAGCTGCTCCACATTCCAGGACTCCTTCAGCCTTGACCTCATCCCTAAGATATATTCTCCCTTCAGTCAATTAGAAGTTCTCAAATATACAATATTTACACCCAGCAACAGGGCAGATCTGCTGATTGTCTTCCTTCAGCTGCCTGGGTGGCCCTAAGAATGAGGAAGTGTCCCAGGAGTGGGGAATTCCCATTGTCTGTGGAAAGCAGAGCTGGATCTCACAGCACTGCCAGCCTGCTCCTGCACAAGGACAGGGAGTATGTGGGAGCTGGGAAGATTAGAAGGTATAAAGAGAAGGATTAACTCCACCCATTTTGTCCAGGGCTCTTTAGGATTTATGCAAAGTACCCCTCCACCATAAAGACCTTGAAACTGAAATAGAAAAAGGAACCTATGAAGTTAAAAGAATTTTAAAGGAAAGGCTGAAAAATATTATGAATTAGATCTCTTGGCTTCCAATCTCTGCTCACTACTTCAGTGGCTGCAACTCTTTAACTAAATGAAAACATAATCCTTAAATAGATTTACAAAACCATTTTGCATCACTTTGGAGTATCACTGACACTGATACACTGATACCCAGACATCTTTTATTACTACCCAACCTCAAGAGACCCTGGATTTTTAAAATTTATTTGTTGCTATTTGCTTAACCACTGTTCTTGTTTTGAGACTGCTGTATTTATGAAACAAATAGTTCTCAAGTCATTAGGTAATGTGTGACATAAATAACTTGATAATCAATGCAAATGTGAACCAGACCTACAGTATCCAGGAGAATTAATTCCTTTAGAGCTTATATGAGGTCATTTGACCAAACCCTTGCCCTTCTTAATTTCTGAACTCTGATAGATAATTTCAGAATATATTTTATTACTTCTTTTGTTTGCACAGTACTTCGTATCAGTGCTGATATGGCCTCCCCTGGCTCTTCAGAGATTAAATAGCATATGGAACAAAAACCAGAGCAATGTAGAAGAGGCCTTCACAATCTTGTTTAAAAACCAGAGCAGTATTTTTTAGGAAAATGTGGCTAAATCAATTCACACACAACAAGACTGGTTTTTTTGCTATAATACACCTATATGTATGATACAGTTATATATTACTAATTTCTATGGTAATTTTGCATCAGTGTTAAAGGAAACACCCAGTTGCAATGAAGAAAACGAAATCTACTCAGAATTTACTCATGTCATTGTTACTTGTCACACCCACAACATGTAATCAGTACTTCCTACTCACTGCAGAGTTCTGTTACACAGTAACCACACAATAAATCTTTTTTTTCCCCTCCCAGATAAGTTAAAATGCAATCATAAGCATTTGTCAAAATCAATCCAACAACACGAGAGTACGATATCTAGAACTTCCTGATCTGGAGAAATTCATTTTTCTAGTTGTATAAGAAATGAAAACAACTTCAAATCAATTCTTTTTCTCAGGGATGTTTTGTCAAAATATTTTTTAAAGTAGAGCACCTATAGAAGTGTGAAGCCAAACTGTAACTCTGCTGATGCTTGGAGAGCATGACTTGAACGTACACAAACCCACAGTCCAGCAAAGCAAATGGTACAAACATTCAGGTCACTGCAGCTGCTCATCCTCAAAGGTAAGTGAGCACTTACTTTCCGAGCTCCAGCATGAACACATGCTGAGTTCAGTCATTTACATGGGCTCTATTTTCCCTTAAATTACCAATTGCAGTGAAACTATTTAAAATTAGCAGAACTAAAATCTCCTAAGGTGCTTTCACAGTTCTGTTTCAGTGACTAAATGCTGTCAGTACCTGAGCAAACTCGTGTGTCCTCATGAGCTGCACTCACTGCAGAGGGTACAAACCTTAAATCTTATGTTTTCTAACTGGGTTTTAGAGACAGGGCAAAATTAATGCTTCCAGCATTTCAATTTTATATTCCAAAATATTGTAATTTGCACAAATTGAGTGAAACAAAAGCAATTTAAGTTTCCCCAGAGAACTGTGGTCTCAGCAAAACCTGAGAAAATGGAACTTTTCTAGCTATTACCCTGTCTGATGATCACTGTGCTCTTGTTCTTAGCTGGGTAACTACAGCTCTCACACAAAACTCTCAATCTTCAGAGACTGACAGAAGGCAAGGTTTGACAAACTGACAAAATGTGACATCTTAATGAGGTTTTGTCTTTTTTTTTTTTTTGCAAGTGTTATTGGATAGTCCACACCAGAAGCTGGCATTGGGGGCAGGGCTGGAGAAGAATGTGAGGCAGTAGAGAACATGGATAATGTAACCTGGGTGATCCTGCAACTACTTTTCTACTCACAAACCAGATTTTAGTGAATATGTCAAACTAGCGTGATACATGAAAGAAATCTTGGCTGCAGTTCTTTCTGTTAGTATTGAAATATTCTTAAATGAAGCATTATGATTTGATGCAAAATATCCACAATTAAATTTGCAACCTTTTTCCATGTGCTGTCTAGAACATATGTTTCCTATAACAGGATATGGTACACATACTACTGCAAGAAAAGATAGAGTCAATACCCTGAAACCCTTACCTATTATCACCTAGGAGCTGATATTACAATAGAAAATGGGGCCACACGCAGGAATGTTTTTCTAGGCCTAATTATCAGGTATTTCACACAATATGAAATCCCCTTTTGCCTCCAGTGTTACACTGTAGGTAGGTTTGTCCACAAAGAGGTGCTCATAAGTAACTGGAGAAATGAAAGTATTAACAACTTGCTGACTTAATTTCACCTGGGGAATCACTGGCAGAGTCTCAGGGAGAAAAAAAACCCCAAACGATTCCAAAAGCCGTAGCCCAGGTTTGAGTCAAAACGCTGCGTTTTCATCACACAAGCAATTCCTCCTGGAATTAGACATGGAGCAACAGGATCAGATCATTGACAAGCGAGGAACCAGGAGCAGCACTAGCAACTCGACCGGGCTGTTCCGGGAGGATGNGGCCCCGGGGGAGGCCGGCAGCTGTCCGGGTGGGAGGCGTCTGCAGCTGGAAAACAGCAGCTCCGCTTTCTGATCGGATTTGGGGGTGGGGTGGGAGGTGTGTGTGGGAAAAGCCAAGCGATGGATCTTCCCTTCTTTTGACAACGCTCTCCCCCCCCTTGAGGACTAAGCCTGCACTGGAGGAAAATAACTGCAAGGGAGAACTGCTAATCACACCTCCGTGTGGGAACTAACTCCGGGGAGCAGCGTGTGCAGCCAGCCCCAGGATATTCCCTGCCTGCAGCCTCAAGTGATTCCTCCTGGAACGGTTCAGTCGCCCCTGCAGTTCACCTCTGCCTGCAGTTAACCAGCGTGCAATTTGGGTTTAATGGAGCTGGGTTTATTGTTCCTCTTTGGACTTACGATTACGTCGACTGCAGGTAACGCGAATTTCTTTCTTTCTTTGCCACTTCCACGCATGCACACAAAGAAAGGCTGGGTGGGTTTGTGTTTTTGGGTTTTTTTTTGGTTTGTGTGGTTTTTTTTTTCCCCCCTCCTTCCAAAAGGCTGTGAAGCAGCAGCCCGCTCTAGGAGTGCGCGGTAAAGAGCCAGACTCCAAAAAGACATCATTCTGCCGCACGTAGGTTTGAAACAAAAGCACTGCCTTAGCGATGCACCCCTGTGGGGCAGCGAAAACATAACGGTGCTTTAAGCGCCCCGAAACTCCGCGGGGAGCGGGAACGGGTCGGGTGCTGTGACAAAGGGGGGGTCTCCGGGAGCTGAGCGCTGCTGTTGCCTCCCCGCAGGGTCCGCGCTGCCCCGGCCCCGCTCGGCGCTCCCCGCGGGCGGGGACCCGGCGCACCGGGAGCGGGACGCGGCGGCGGCGGGAGGCGGGGGGCTGCGGCCGCGGGCCCGGCGCTGCACTTGCTACACCTACAAGGACAAGGAGTGCGTGTACTACTGCCACCTCGACATCATCTGGATCAACACCCCCGAGTGAGTGCGGCGGGAATGGGGGGGGGGGGGGGGNCTTCCAAAAGGCTGTGAAGCAGCAGCCCGCTCTAGGAGTGCGCGGTAAAGAGCCAGACTCCAAAAAGACATCATTCTGCCGCACGTAGGTTTGAAACAAAAGCACTGCCTTAGCGATGCACCCCTGTGGGGCAGCGAAAACATAACGGTGCTTTAAGCGCCCCGAAACTCCGCGGGGAGCGGGAACGGGTCGGGTGCTGTGACAAAGGGGGGGTCTCCGGGAGCTGAGCGCTGCTGTTGCCTCCCCGCAGGGTCCGCGCTGCCCCGGCCCCGCTCGGCGCTCCCCGCGGGCGGGGACCCGGCGCACCGGGAGCGGGACGCGGCGGCGGCGGGAGGCGGGGGNGGGAGGGAGCGGGAGGGGGATCCCTGCCCGGCCCCCGGGGACACCGGGCGGGGGGAACCGGAGGCGGAGCCGCCCCTGGCGGGGTCAGGGCGGGACGAGGGAGCCCGGGCAGCCCCCCCCGAGCCCCCGGTGACCTCGGCACCTGCCGGGAGGGGGCACAGCGGGTACCGCCGGCCCCCGGCGCCGTGAGCTCCCGCGGTCCGGGTACCATCCATGCGCTGGGCACTGCCTGAGCGAAATCAGGGAAAACAGTGGGTATTCTCCACGAGAAATCTGTTCCTAATAACCCGCTCATTAGCAAGGGAAGAACACTGTGTGATTGTCTGTATATGCAACTGTACTGGTTTGGATAAAAAGTAATATGGAAAAATACCGGAACGTTAAAATAATGGTTTTTTAATTTATTTTTGTTTTTAAATTCAATATACCAGATTTTAAGACGTTACAAAAGAAAGCCTTTTGCAATTATGCTTTGTGGAATGGCCAACATAAGTCATCATTATGCTTCAAGTCATAATACAAACAGTTTTTGAAGACATTTTCCATGGACTGGAAGTTGGGAGCCCCACACGGGGCAGTGGGGGTGGAGCACACGTGCAGAAGAGCAGGGTCTGGTACTGACAGTGCTCAAGGGAAAGAAATCATCAGGAAGGGTGACACTTTGCCTACATCCCAAAGGTTTGAGGCCTCCTTTTTCTGCACCATTATATATATCCTGTCTTGTTGAGTAACTACAACAGACTTAAGGAGTTGTAGATTCTCACAGGCTATTAGGTTTCAGTCCTGTAGCAACCACAGTGATCAGTTCAGTAAAGAAATAATCAAGAGATCAGATGAACCCCAAACCAAATTACTTTAGGAATTCAAGTTCTTCAGGCTGTATGACTGTGAACTTCTACACACACCATCAAGTACCTCAGTGACTCAAGTTTGGGAACAGTTGTACTAATTCAGAGCTGCCTTTGAATCAGTTGTAAAGCTCTTAATCAGATTAAAATAACAAAAGGAGAAAAAAAAAAAGAAAGTAGCAGTAAAATAGGTTAAGTCAAATGGGGTTTAGGGCACTTAATTTTTAAATTCCCATGTGTGTCCTGGCCAGTGGCCATGTCTGATGACGTCTTTTGAACTTCTACCAACCTGTAAGTATCATGTATTCACGCAAGTCATTCAGTTCTTTGAGTTCCATACCTGCACTAATCCACCCCAGCATTACATAGAGTTATTTTAGCCAAATATTTATGACTCAGTAAATTTAAGTCAGAGCTCACCAGTGAAAACGGGGGAATGACATTCTTTTTCCCCTACGCACTGAATAAATAGACCAGTGCTAATTTTAAACACATACCCCTCTTTTTTTTTCTTTCTTTTTTTTTTTTTTTTCCCTTTAGGATACCCTGTTTTAAGTCTACAGCAATCACAGTTTTCATTCCAGTGGGAAAAGTATTTAGTGTGCATTAATTCAGTGATGTGGAGAATTTCTTCCAACCCAAATATTTTGTGCAAACATCACAAAACAAAGAATAAAAAACCCCACAAAACAAACAAACAAACAAAAAATAGAGGTATCTAATGTTTTAGTGATATCTATAGCAATGAAGTATGTATAATAATCCAAATATTAAACAGTTGGGCCTCTAAGCCTCTGCTTGCTTAACTGAATTCAGTTGTACATAAATAGCAGCAAGTCTCTCAGCTCTGTGAAATCCACCCCCACTGGGTACAGATTAGCCTGTAATAATGTGATGTGAGTACTGGGAAATTCTCTTTTTCTAACTTCAATGTGACTGGACATTTCTGCAAACTATGGAATGAATACATTCAATGTCAATACTAAATATTCACATAGAATGTACAGAATATATTAGCTACTGCGCTCCAAAGACACAAACTTGTATAACCTAATAACACTCTTGGAACTGGGTGAATCAGGATGCTGGGAGTCCTCTGGGGTTGGTAAAGAGTGGGTGGATGATGGTGGAAAGCAGGGAATTAGGCCAGTAGGGATTGAGTTTCCTGGAGTGTGGAAGTGTCTAAAGTGGGCAGCTTTGCTGTCGTGCTCCTCGTGCTGTTTCTGAGCCAGGAAGGTGAGCAGTGAAAGGAGCAGCTCTGTGTGCCAGCCATGTACTTGTCCAAATCTCCCTTTAGGCTGAAACAGGAATGCTTTAAGTCTGAGGGCAGAGGTGGTCACTGAACTAAGTGTGTCAGACGTTTTGGACCATTTCAGTGCAACAGAAACAGGATTAAGATTTCATATCCCCTGGCTGAATGAACAGGCACTAATTCTGCCCTGGTGCCCTACCTGGAGTAATGTCTCAGTGAGTCAAAAGGTACTTCTGGATGTGAATGAGGGAAACCAGGCCTGCTTGTGCAATTTAATATCCGAAACAGGTTACACCACTGCTTTTAACTGGAAGTAACCCCTGGATCTGAACAGACTGACAACGTGTCTGTAAACGGGGCTTTTATGTTGCTCTTGTACACACATTGTTGGAAGTTCTTATATTTACTAGAAAGCTTGGCTCCAACTCAACTTTGAGGATCAAACACACAGTGAGACACCAGAAAGATGGTGTTAAAGTTTGGAGACGTTTTCCTGACATCTGTTGATTCTGGTATTTTTCTTGCTTATATACTTTTGTTTTATTTCCTATGTCAAATACTATAATTGCTTATTATTTTTCTGTTTTCTCCTGACTGATTTCCTTCACTATATCATTTCTTATTCCCCACAAAAATTCCTTAGTATTTTCTCAACATTATGCTTGCCTCCATACTTCAAGGATAAACTTTACTTCTTGCTCCGATTTCTTCTGCTTTTCCCAACAGGAGATGCTGTTAAGCATTGTTGTAATACATTCAAAACAAATCTTAGTTGTGGCCACTCCTCCTTTTCTGGAAAAGCAGTTAAAGTTTTTAGTGATGGTTGGAGGCAAAGTGATGATAGATGGTCTATTTCTATCCCTGCTGAGAAACCACTTAGATCAGCAGGGGCGCAGTTGTAGAAAAGCACAAAATCGCAGAGTGTGGAGCCTCTGACTCCCTGCAGCTTGTGCCAATTAAGAGAGAAATTATCTCTGCACACATGTGTTGAGTATTGCTTTATACTTGTGCATGGACCACTGCTGTTAGGCCAGACCACTGAGAGCATCAGTGTGTTATTTTGATATAGTGAGTCTTTTATGCTGGGAACAGTGGGAGCCTTAAGTGGAAAAGAAGATGACCTAAAGAAAGGCAGGTAAGTCAGAACAGAATAATGCAATTATGTGGTGTAGACAAAGCTTGCATAACAAAGGTAATTAAAAGCTGGTAAACTGATAAGATTGATTAGTCAGGAATTAGTTGGCAATGTATTTTTTGTCAAGTGATTAATTGTGCTTATCTTGATCTATAGCTACACACACATTCTAAAGAAGAATGAATTGTTTTTTAAACATTACCCACTGTTGTAATACAGGCACAACTTGATGCTTAATTCTGTAAGTTAAAGAAAATGTAGACAAGACTACATTTGGATCTGCATTTCTTCAAAGGGATCCTATATTTCAATATGAACTGAACTTGTGCATGTGACAGCAACACATGGTTCAATTAACATTAATGTTGCTGTGTGAAGCATCAGGGATGCTCATAATGATCAGTAAAAGATTAAAAGGTAACAACTCCTAAGAAAGTGGTATATCATGAGGGCGTAGTATCAGATACTCAAGTGGTCTTCAATTCTAAAATAAAACTAAAAATGAGAATTTATGGCAATAATCTGGACAATTTTCAAAGGACAGGTCCTCACTCAAACTAAGCACCAAAAATAAGAACAGTTCTTTTGAAGGGTTTAAAGCACAACAAGAGTGTGTTCTGTCTGCCAATTACATGAATTTCTGAATCAGGAAACTTGGATGGACAGACAAAATGAAAGGAAGAGTTTGATCTAACACTGCGTTTGCTGCTCTGATCCTCTGTGCTTAACACATGTTCTGTTTCCTGTGGAAGGACATGGGCAGGTGCTGACTTGTATCTGTTGCTTTTCTGTGTGGGATAAATTGTAGAGGATCTGGTGAGTGTTTCGTGGTGTGTGAGCACATGGTGGCACTGAAAGGACCTGGTGTTTTGTCACTTAATAAATTTGTTTCTGTAACATATGAAGGTCAGATACCCTTTAGCACTAGGTTGGCTCCAGACAGCTCCCAATAGAAATGTGTTTTCCTGACCTAAGGTGACCACCGGTTGGGGTGAGAAAGGCTTTTCATACACTTGAATTGTTTTGGTCTCTCCTGGAGGTGATGACGGATGGGTTTGTTAGTGACTTGTCAGAAGCTGAACAGCTCTCCAACAGTTACAAGTCAGTGATCTCTGCTTATTACTGGCTTAGGTTGCCATCAGAAAATCATCTTAGAATGGGAAACAATTTGTGCCCTATCATCACTTCACTCACAGTTTTACTCACATGTGGAGATGAAGTGATTTCTTGAGATGTTGTTACAGAAAAGACTTCAGACAACTTCAGGTTGCTCCCGCTCTAACTGCTGCTCTGCTGCCTGACTTGTCCTTCACAACATCTTTTTGTTACCTGCACCTCACTGCTGACTGCATTTCATCCTCATGGGCATTAAGTGATTTTCCAAAGTATTATAATTACCCCAATTCTGGATAATCATCGTTAAATATGTATAGATGACGTCCTGTGTTCTACTGGTAATAAAAGTACACAGCTAAAGAGTTCTTGTTCAGCAAAACAATTAAGCAGGTGTTTATAAACTTTAGATCAGATTGAAAATACCTGGTAGCCAAAGGCATGATGATAAAACAGTGGCTGCGAGCCAGAAAGCTCAAACAAGGAAGCTAAACCATGACCATGGTTAACCATCAGAACCAAGTGCCAAAAGTGAAGTGATAAATCTTCTGTTGATTTGATTTTATTTTTCTGAATGAAATTTGCTCTGATTTTGTTATCTTTACTACCCATATATTCACTGAAACCTATTGGTCTTGCACAAAATAAATTTCAAATAGATTTACTGGACAGAGTAACAGGCTTCTGCTGTGATTGCTGTATTTTATCATGGACAAACTGATCTGACTTTTAGGCCTGTTTATTCAAAGAGTTATTCTTGCGTATTTAAATTGTGTACAGACTTCCCACTTCCAGTGTCTTACTGTCTGAAATGTGCACAGCTTGCATGCCCTCCTCAGTCTAGAAGAAGAATCTATCCTCTTAGTCTTCCTGAGAAGTTTATTTACAGTACCCACAGTATGAACGTTTTACAGCAGGATCCAGAAAGACTTGAAATGATTTGGGTCCACAGTTAAAAATCCCACATCCCTGCAGAACACGGGGTCAGGGATGACACACCGATGGCCACTGCCTTGAGATTTCCCCACTGCTGCTCCTGTTGGTCTAATTCTAAGGATAAACAGTCTCCAGGGCTGTCAAACCACACTCACTTTTCATCAGTCTTATGTTTTAACACCATATGTTTATTTTTCGCCAGGTTTTTGTTTTATTTGTTTTTAAACCTGTGGTGGATTTTGAACTAAACAGGCTGCAGAGAGTGGTAAAAACATGAATTAGTGTGTGTTCTTTATGTGCACTGCTGGACTGGCTTCAGCAGTAAGTACTCTGAATTTTAGTTTGAAAAGCTACCATTTGACACTCCACTTGATTCCTTTAATCCCTCTTTCCCAGCAGTTCTGCCTTTTGGCATTTACCTCAGTGGTTTAGTGTCAGAACCACTTACTAACGATACCCCCTGCCAGTCAGAGGGAGAAAAGGAATAGTGGGAGTTTGGGCCTGACGGACAGAAAATTATGCACCAAATTTTACTTATTTACTTAAACTAAAAATCATATATCCTGCCACAGAACTGGGATTAGATTAGGATTGGTATGAGATACTGAAGGATATGCTGAGAGGTATTTCTGTGAAACAGTGGCTCAGTTTATTAAGTCAGGTGTGCTCCACACTTATCCTCTGGGGATTTGAGGTGTTAATGGGCACCCCTCACCCCAATCTTTGCTTCATATTGCTTCCCTCAAGAAATGTACCCCAGCTTTCCACTCAGCAACTCAGATATTGTTCTGATAATGTTTCAAAAAGAAAACATGTAACATCATTTTGACAGCTACAGAAAAAGGATGGGTAGTGATAAAAAGCCTCCAGACTCTCACAGTACTTGACTTGGGTACCATGAAATCCCCAGTGGGGGGGAAATCAAAGAACTCACAGGGTCAGTGAAACTGGACAATGAAGCAGATGTGTGTAATCCTTGGCTTATTAACTAAGTCAGCTGTAACTAATAAACTAAAGCTAATTTGGGTCCAGTAGCCTGTTTGGTATCTAGGAACACTGACTACTACTAAACTGAGGATGTGGAAAAGAAAGGTGTGGCTATAAAGGACAAAGGTTTGTTTTCTCTGAAAATGACTTTAAGTGAAAGAAGAAAAAGTCCAGCCTCTGAGAATGGAGCATGTGGTTAGGATGACAAAACCAACAGGGCAGGCACTTCTTTGAAGAAGGTGTTTTACTCCTTAAATAATGATGATAAGGAAGGGTTAATAGGGGAGGGAGATTGATTGTGAACACTCTTAAAAAAATGTCTGTTACAGAGAGAGTTGGAGCCAACTTCCAGAGCAGCCAATGATCTCTTCATCTATAGAGCTACACAATATTACTGCAGTGGCTTTATATGAAAGCAAACACAAAAATATCTGTTATTTCCTTCAAGCATCTTTCATTTGGAGACATTTTGTTTCACTTGGAGGATGGTAAATTTTGCTTCCTTTCTGTGTTCTTTGTTCTCAGTGGTCCTTACAGGGATCTCATACATTTTAGGATTGTCTGAAAACACTGGAGACTGTTGGGAGCCTCACTGGCCTGGATGCAGGCCAGAAAATATATTGCTGAATGCTGAAATCACAGCATCTGAGATGATTGCTGCAACCCCCTCATCCCTTTGTTTTGGCTGAAACTCTCCAGTGCCCTGGAGGTATCTACTGTGTTTAAGTGGCTGGGAAAGTAGAAAATAATAGCAGCTCATAGGTCAATTATAACATAGCATGAGAAACTCAGCCACATGTTATAAAAATTAAAATAAACCAATTAGACTTGTCTGCCTGAATTCACTATAAGTGAGGGACAGCAGAACTTAGGCAAATCATGCTTCCCAATTTGACCTGAAGGCAATAATCATTCAATGGGCAGTTTGCTTCTGTGGGAAATTTTCCCTGATATCCCTGGGTTCAGAATGGCTGTTCCACTATTACTCAGTAATTTTGTCTTTTACAACAAAATAAATTAACTTCTGTTAATTTAATGGCCAAATCTTGCTTCAAGAGCTAGCTGGCTCTTGGGGGATGGCTTTTATGGTTGTGCTTTGTAGGCACAAAGCACAGGATTAATCTAGGTTATTTCGGCATCTGTTATCCAATCTGCACAGAGACTTTTTTTTTCTTTTAAAATTCTGGAAGGAGCATTTGTTGACCTAAAGATTGCTGTGTATTCCTTCCACTGCAGACATCCAAAGTGTTTCAGGTGACAAGAGCACAGTGTGCTTTGATTAGTTTTGTGCTGCTCTGTTATACATGGAATTATCTTCACTTAACAGATCTGTTGCACTGACTAGTCGTAATTACATCTCATGGAATAATTGCAAGTACTGGAGAGTTGTGTTAGCTTTTTTTTTTCTTACAGAATAAAGAACAAATAGGTTATACTCAGGAAGAAACTACTTCCTTGAACTCAGACCTTCTCTCATCTAGAAAGTGCTTTAACACAGAGTGTGCTGACTTCTATGCACCCCCTCACTTGCTGCAGGAATGATCCTTAACTCCACAAAAGAGAGTAATTCCTGAGAAATCACAGATTTGTGTGTTGCCAATCAGATACCAGTTCAAAGCAATATCTTGGAAAGGCTGATCCAGAATTGCACAGGTTTGCTCCTTCTCCACTTTGTAGAGAAGGAAGGGATAAAGAACACACAGCTCTTAAATAGTGCAAACCCATTTCACTGCTTCAGGAGAACAGAAAACTCCTAAAGGAAGAAATACTGCCTACTGAGTTAAAGGTCAGAAATTCAAATTTTATCTTTTTTTCCCCCCAAAAGTTTGGAAATGGCTCTTAGCCAGTGCTTTGGCCAGGGACTGGGTCATAAGCATGAGGAATACAGCGTAAAGGAACTGGTTGTTCAGGATCTCCAGAAGCCTGGAGCTGGTAGCCAGCCAACAAATCTGCCTCTGCCCCACTCCAACTGATCCTCATCCTCACTGAGGAGACACAAACTGCTCTGGGTATCCCAAAGTCCTGAAGCTCTGACTAAAGCAAACAGATGCCTCACCTGAAGCAGAAAGCAAAGAGACTTTTTTTGCCACACAAGTGCTTGGTGACAAGCACATGCTGACAATAATTCCCACTCAATGTGTAGAAATTGTGATTCTACTTCATTTTGTACCTGAGCCTTGCAACACCACAGAAATAATAAAAAAGAGCAGCACCATAAAAAATAAGAAATAAAACCTGCAATTGTTAATCACATGTATCAATCTAAGATCAAGAAGCTGCCAGGCAACTGCTTCTGATACCTGTTCAACTGAATCTCAGCATCTTCTCTCACCTCTGAAGTGCTGAGAAAGAGGCATGAACTAACTTGAAACAGTTAAAACTTTGATATTTTCAGCTGCTGGAATGATAACCATACACATAACAACATTTGCTTAAATGTTATTTATGAGGTATATCAGAGTAACTGACAGGAAAAAAAAATCTCTGTTTTTTGTTTCTTTCTGAACACTGTTGCAAAGACTCTGGGATGCTATAGAAGTGTCTCTGGTTTGGGCTTGAATTTTTGGATTAGAAATCAAAACTGGGCATATTGGGAGCATCATTCCATTTCTATCTCTGATGGGCAAATCTGCACTTTAGCTTACATATAAACTTCTCTTGGATGTTGCAGGTAATCCTTACACTTGTCAGAGCACTGGCAGGTATTTCTGGGCCACTGAGAATGGAGGGATCTTGAATACATTTCCCAAGCTACGAACCACACTCCTGTAAGGATTCTGTGTTTCACAGAGCATGAAGTACCTCATTAGGAAGATCAGAAGCAGCATCTAAAACATCAATTTCCTCCTTTGCTTAGGGCTGTGATTCATGGCTCTTATCACTTGTAATTAATTTATATTTTATCTACCCCTCCCTGTTCTCTGGAATTTACTGTTTCTTAGAAAAGCCAGCAGACTGGTAATGGGCCCGTTCCTCAATCACTGTAATTCACATACTGATCTATTAAAGCGAAATTAAAAGTTGATGGCAATTCTAATTGGTCCATTAATTTGCAAACTGCAGCAATTAAGAATAAAACACATTCCCTTCTTCCTCTGCAGCTATGCAGGCAGAACCTCTGACACAGGGCAAACTGCAGCTCAGTCCCACAGAGATTCTGGGTTAGAGAATTAGAGTGAAAAAAACCAGTATCATATTTTGGAAGAGTGGACTTTTTAACAAGAAACCACTTTAAATAATGAGAATAACATACTGCAGTATTTTATGTCTTGTTAGCATAATGTGAGATGACATCTGCAAAAGCTGCAAGTAGCTTCTTTATCCCCTGGCAAAGTATCTGTCATGAAGCAGGGCTTTCACATTTGGCTACCATACACCAAATTAATCTTCCTATTTCAGTCTCAATTTGAGCAGGAAGTTGAATAATAGAATTTTACCAGACAGTTTTCATAGAGGATTTCTTAAAAATAAAGGGACTTTCCCCTGCTCCTGTCTCTAAATACCAGCTATTACTTAATTAAAAAAAAAGTATTTGTATAAAAAAAAAATACAACCATACAGCAATTATTTATGCCAGAGGTTACCTACATTAGCCATTCAACATTCATCATTGTAAAGCAGATGGCAGTATGGAATCATTAATATTCTTCAGTTATAAAATGGGACTCACTCCTAATCCTAAAGACAACAAAAAGCTTTTTAAATGGCTGTTAGAGAAGGGAGGCCAAGATCAAGTCCTCAAGGGTTTGAGCCAAATATGCATATTCTTGTCTCCCCCAATGTCTGGGCATAGGCTTAAAGGGAAAATATGCAACAGTTTCTGCATGGAGGTGAGGCAGAGCAGCATCTGCTGGAGAAAGACCATTTCATGGGCTCTTAGCAGAGAAATATTGCTTGTAATTTTCTATCTTTCAGTGTGATTTTAAGATCCAACTCTGACAGGTGTGCTCTGGCTCAGGCTGTGAAAGACAAGATGCACAAGCTCATAGGTACTGTAAGTGCAGAGGCTTGAATAAATGATTTGCATCAACTGTACTGATGTTACACCAAAATTATTGCAGACATTAGGAAAATGATGTTTCTAAATCTTTCAGCCCACCATGTGTGTGGGAAAATGGGAAATTTGCAGCTTTCCCATTAATAGCCTAATGATGTTTTTATGAAAGCAAATGAAAGAAGTAGAACTATGTGAAGGTAGTGGTTGCAAACTGATTATTCAGGCTTTGTTCTGTAACCTTTCTGTGACCCTTCTACATCTACTCTTACTTCTTCTTCCCTGCCTATTTTTTCCCAACACCCTCCACTCCTCTTTCTTGCTTTTGAACATGAGATTCCCTTCAGATATTAATGTTTGTGGAGTTGTGGGTTGCTTAGCCCATCCCTCAAGTCCACAGGAGCTTTTATGGGTCTCCAGAAGTTTCATGTGGTGGACAGCTGCTGTCACTTGAGATTCTTTAACAACTTGAAGGAGAATGACATCAGTCCAAACCATCCAACTCTTTTTGGGGATGTCAGCAGGCAGTGATTGACTCTAACCCATTAAAGAGCAGAGCATGCCAGACTGCAGGGAAATACAGAGAGCTGCCTCGTACTGTCTTGGTGTGCTGGAGAATATGATCTCTTGGAGAAAGGTATTAATAGATACATACAGTGAAGATTATCCAGCAGTTTCAAATATTGTATGTTGGGGGAGGGTAAGAAACACACACAGGAATTAGGAGTAAAATAAGCAATAACCTTGCTTGTAGTTGTATCAACTGTTAGGTATGCCAGTCTTTTTTTAGATTGTGTAGTTGCCAATTAATTCTCCGAGTGGAGTTGATTGTCTGCTACTTTATAGCTTCCTGAAAGCCTGAGCTAATTGGGGAGAAGTTACAATCTTTTATGGGCAGGACTTCTTATATGAGTATGTTTTGATTTTTGTGCCTCTATTTATTGCTTTGCATCAATAGATCTCTTTACTAAAACAGAAAAGGCATGGAATGTCATTTTAATTGGCTTCTAAAATACACAATATGTGTGACTCACAACAGGAGGACTGTGCCATATGGACTGTCTAACTACAGAGGCAGCTTTAGAGGCAAAAGGTCTACAGGCCAGAATCAAAGTACTTCCCAGTCTTCATTTCGATGTTCCTGTTTGGATGCTCAGGATGAACAGTGTTTGCAGTTTTGCAGAAGAATGCAAGACAGAAGAAGGTGAGTATCTGAATGTTGCCATCTGTCTACACTATTTGAACTATTTCACAGAGATAAATTAATGTTGCACTTATCAAATGGAACTGGGTCAAAACCACATGGATTTTAACTAAAATTCCCCTCTCCAGCGTGGTGGGTTAACCCTGGCCAGCAGCCAAGCACATACAGAGCTGCTTGTTCACTTCCCCTCCAGTGGGACGGGGGAGTGAACAGAAAGAACAAAAGTGAGAGAACTCATGTGTCACCTCAGAGTTTAGTAGGTGAAGGAAAGAGGCCAGAGCCAGCCAGTACTGCTTGGGATTTTCATGTTGCTGTTCCTTTCTGCGATGTGGTGTTTTTGGAAACAGCAGATCTGCCCAGCGAGGGGCATGCTGAATATTCCAGAATGTTTTATCTAGTCTAACAAAGAGCATCACATCGTTGTTTTATGAATGGCTCCATAAGGGGACTTGATGAGAGCACATTTGCAAGCTGGGAAAATCTCTCTTCTCCAGAAATCATGGATCAATGAGAAAGACAGAGGAGAAAGACCAATGCAGGGAAGAGGAACACAACTTCATGCAGTAGCACAGAGAGCCTGGAGGATTCTGAACAATCAGGTATGCTATGGATGTTTAATATTGAAAAAAATAGTGATTTTCCATAAATTTTCTTTGTATTTTTAGCATTCTTAACTCTTTTAACTGAATGTTATAAATAAGGGCAGAATTTGGCCCATGAGTTGTTTGGGTTTTTTAATATATCATTTTTAAAATAACCTTTACTATACACTGAACTGCTACAACCTCCCTTGTGCTGATCTAACTCCTTCAAAAGTTGGATTCTTTGGCTATAAGCCAATACATATTTTTGCCTTTTTTTTTTAGGGCAAGGGCTGTTCCTGTCTATCATGTTTTTGCTCCTTTAGCACTGCAGCAACTTAAGCTACACGTCCCAGTGCAGTGCTTCAGTAAAACTAGAATTGTCAAGGTAAAGAAACAGAAAAGAACCTTGTGGAAAAAGCATCTGAAGGGAAAAATAAATCTGCTTTTGATAACAGATACAAAGAGATTACTGGGACCTAGCAGCCAGTTTCAAATATTTCCACTGCTAAAAAAGTCACACTATTAACCAAAATGTTTTGCTATGAAGGAAAGCACTTAGATTAGGAGTCCTCAAGCTGGATTTATTGCTATGATTATCTGAGCAGAGCTAATCAGACAACTGTGCAGCGTTCACTCTGGGTACACATAATCAAGGAGATGAACCCTACTCTATCAGGTAACAGGCAATTAGTGCTGAATATTAAGCAAATCATTGTTTTTTTTTTTTTTTTTTTTTTTTTTTTTTTTTTTTTTTAAGCTTTAACATTTATTTGCTGGAGCTCAGAAACAAGAACTTAAACTACAACTCTCCCTTGAGATGGACAAACTTGATGCTTCAGTGTGATGCCAGTGGAGAATTGAGCAATGCACCACTTCCATTTCAGCAGTGCCACTCTGAGGGCACGTGAACCTGCATGAGGAAGCTTTGTCCCGTGTTCCCCTCGTGAGAGTGTCAGTAAAGGATAATCTTTATCATGGAACTGGCAGGGAATGTATCACTCTTGAAGAAAACTTCAAAGGCAGATCCAAACTTCAGCAATGCAAAGTTTCAGGGAGCATTTTTTTCCTTTGTGATATAGAACAGTACAATAGAAACATGCTGTTCCACTTACTCTGTGTCTGAGGAATCCATCCACAGCTTTATGCAGGCAACTGTAATTGGAGAATGTGGTGAGTTAGAGAGAGATTGCCTCTACATTAGTTCTCATTCAGAATAAACAGATGCAAAATATTTCTCTTGTTAATGTATGCAAGCCTGAATCATCATATTGTAACTTCATGGCAGATGTTTAAATGACAGTATCTATGCAGAATAAATATGAATGGCTAATATAAATATTATTATAAACTATAGCAAGTTAAGAGTATACATCGAGTAGTCAATAGATTACCTAATTTAGGCACAAATTATTCCTGCACGTCAAAGTTCCATTCAAAAACACAGTGATTATTTAAGGATGCACTGTAGTTGGTGAACAGAACTTGAATTATTCAGCCTCATGAATTTTCCTAAAGATGCAAAGGTAGGACTGTGGACCTTCAAATGAAGCTTCATACAATCAGAGTAACTCATATCTGCTGTTCCCAGCCCCTGCCCACGTTACCATCCACAGCACATACATTTGTCTCTGTTAGTACTACAAATCACATGTTTATCTGCATTGAAACATCATCCCTGAATAACCTGGAAACTTGGCAATACGGATTAAACCCAACCCTGGACATTTTTCAATGTAAATGATGTCTTCAGAAATTATGGACTTCTTTTTGTTATGAGGATGCAAGAGTAAGCAAGGAAAACAGAGTAACTTTTGCAAATCCTGTTCTATGTTATTTAAAAAGAGAGGAAATCCCTTACTTGTGACAAATTTTTTTTTTTTTGGGTTGACTGACCTTCTTGCAGACTTTCCCCAGGGCACATAGGTTAAACTATAACCCCATGACAATAAATTATATTTTATAAGATGGAGACCAAAAGAAAAGTGAAAAGAAATCAACAGAACAAATGTTTATATAGGGCTTAAACTAGTGGTAGTAGATTTTCTTTGAAACAAGAAAGGGAGCTCTTTGCCAAAACATATGATATATTTTATATATATGTGGATATATTTCATAAATAAATTATTACCATTATAAAATTAAATATATCTTTCAGTGTTTGCATTTGTATCAGTTTCTTACTTGCTGTATAACAGATTTTGTACATTTATAGAAAATAGATTATTTATTTTATAAAACCACTTCACATACTATTTACCTGTATTTTTTTAAAAGACACTATATAGTTTTGGGGATTTAAAAAAAATAATCAAGCTCTGTTATGAAGAATACATAATGCTCCTGGTGTTGCTTTATGACCACAAACTGGAAATTTTCCTCTCTGAATTCATACATCCAGGTCACACAACAACTTGCCTTCCTCAAGAGACTGAAGTCTGAGAATTATAAAAATACAATAACATTCCCTGATAATAACTATGTGTAAAAATTGACACTACAATTTTGTGTCTCTTTTGCTGTAAATGTAACCATCCACTGGCCTAATCCTGGGACAAACCCCACGAACAAAGTGGGTTCCTCCTTTGACGTGCAGGTAGATTTAGCCCTCGAGTCGTGGGCTACAGGTCCTACTGTTGTTTTTGCCTCAAGAAAGGAAAATCCAAATCTTTTTCTACAGGAAATCCACTTTCAAGTGGTTTGGCTTGGGGACTCTGCACAGTAACTGAAAATATTTTGTCAATGTACAACTAACAGTTAATGTAAAAATCATCCCATTGTGGACACACCGGAAGAATGAAAATGAGAAATAATGTTGTATCAAACTCAAAAGAGGAAAAACCTAAAGTTTACTGTAGATATTTCCAAATAAATCCATAAGCCACAGCATATACCTGAAAGTTCATTGTGCTGGATTCTGGCCATTACTCCATCTGGGAACAGTTAACAACCATGAGATACGTTTTATCTAATTTCATATGTTTATAGAAAATGTCAGCATTAATATTCCTCAGCCCTCAGTGACTCAGTTTACCTATTTTTAATTTGTAACTGGAAGGTGTGAAGCTAATTTGAAATCCAATTCCTTAAAAATTATTCACAGAATTATTTTCATATACAACCAATAAGTGTTTTAAACTAAGAAACAACTCTTAAAATGTGATAAACCATAAAAGGATTATTTGCAGAAGTTAGAATTAAATGTTCTTTCAACTTATAACATTAACATAGTGAGGTGTACTGCAGAACTGTTGATCTGGGATATTATTTTGAGGACATTTGTATTTACTTTTGTAAAAGAACAAATTTGTTCCAGCTCTTACTCTATTCAATGTAAAACCATATATGTCCAAATGTGCTCTAATTCTGTCAGGGTTCCACAGCTCTCATTCTATTTCCCAGTAACAAAAGTTCAGTTTTCAGCTGTTAATAGCAATAAGAACAATAAGTGACTAAAGGCCTAGAAAACAATGTGGAAGAGAGCCTTGGAAGAATTTAAGACTTTTAGCCTCAGAGGAGAGATGAGAACACAGTTGTCAGAATGCAAAGAGCTGAGAGAGAGAGAGAGAGGAGAGCCCTGTTTTGCTCCCTGTGTTCCCAGAAGGAAGTACAACAAGTACAGGATTTATGTCACAGAAAAGCCCTTCAGGCAAACTTATCAGCACGAGTGGGTGAGTGCCGTGAAGACAAAGGTCTCCACCACCACCTCCACCTCTTATTCCTTGGCTGGGCCTCGTGAAAGCCCCAGGCTTTGACACGAGTGTGGAAGGAACCATCTCCTCCTCCAGAGCTCCTCTGGCTTCCTGGGCATTAGAATAACTGGCTCCTTGTTCCTGTGCCTGCTTTTGGGGACACTACTCTGCTGCTCCCCACACACAAAATGCTTGCAAAACCTGGCAGCTGAGTTCTTCTCTAGATCCTAATCCTGTTAGGTCATCCCTATATTGATCCCCCATTGGCAGCATCCATCATCTCACACATACTCAGATGCTGTTTTTAGGAGCTAGCTTTCAGAAGAGCTGCACAAAAATAACTCTACTGTGACACACTGCTGAAGACAGTCATGGCAAGTGATTTGAGAAGACAAAATTGTGTGTCTTGATAAGAGCAAAATGCAGGCTAACAGAAGTAAGGGTGAACAATGTAGCTAAACCTAATCATTAGAAAAGGAACAAATTCTGTCCATATGAACATTAAATCTTTCAATCCTCAGCTTGAAATCTATTGGAAGACTAATCAAGCAAAATTGCAAACAGATGACTCTCAAAAGAATGTTTGTTTTCACTACTGGAGTTTTACAATAAGATATAACCTGATCTGGAGAGCTTTCTGCTACAAAGAAATGTCAGGATTGAGAGATTTCAAATGCTAAGCAAGTTAAACAGAGCATATTGCACTCTCTGCCTTGAAGTAGTATCTTTCCAAACTTTGCTTAAAAGCACATTTTAAAGAGTAGTTTGACTTCCAAGATTTTCAGCAGTGTTTTAGAAGGCAGATGTGCCTTGATGTGCACTTCAAAGGTATCTCTGCAGATCCATGCTGATAGTTGGTAGCACAACTGAGCTTCAACAGAGGTTTCGGGTGAGGTTCAAGCCTCGGCTCCTGTTCTGCCACAGGAAACACCTCCCTGAAGCCTTGGGCTCTTACTGGGTTTTAGCCCAGAATGGCCCCAGTGTCCACATGGAACACCCCTCCCCAGATCAAGATTAGTTCTGTTTTATTTCAGTGTGATCCTTGTCCATTTTAGAATAGAGCAGGTTGCTGATCATTTCCTGAATGCGCCACTTTCAGAAGTTCAGGAGATGTGTAGGCCTACAAACTCCTGCTGCACCTCTGTGTTACTTCAGGAACCTAAACACCTTTACCATGTGCTATCATCAGGCATTGGTAAGTGGATACCTTGGCTGACACTTCCTGCAGATATCTCCAGCAACATAAATGAAATTGGTTGAAGTTCAAACAACCTGATTACAAGTCTTTGACATTCAGACTCCATTTTTCCTTTAAATATTTTTGTAAAAATCCTATAAGGACAAGGAAATTTAGACACTAAAGGGTCAGTATGTTAAACAATTAAATACTCTTAGAGAACGTGGGAGTTTCCTTTTTACTGGTTATAATGGAAATTCCATTAGACAACAAGTGCCATTTATTAACAGATCATTTCTGCTAAAGCTTTTTCACAGAGCACGAACCAGCTCTCCCTTGAGTTAGTGACTATTTATGTGCTTCATTAATTGTACTTTTGCCATACCTGTCCAGGAATTATTTGTTCTACTGCAATCAGTTAAACAATTGTGATTTTTGTTTTCATAGTTCATTTTGATTTAAGCTGCCTTGTTTTTATAATTACTCCTCTCACCTCCCCACAAAGAACTGACTAAATGTGGGAATGCTTCAGTGTCCCAGTGCTCCCCTTTGGTGTTCCAGGCCTGGCAATCTGTGTGGCTCTGGAGGTGAGCTGCCTTTGGGGTGGGTCCTCAGCTATGCAAATACTTTCAATGCAGATGGGAAGAGAGGGTTGGAACCTTTTGTCATTAAAAAATAAATGTGCAAATTATTGTAGCAATACAAAAGATACATTGAATGGCTAGTGCATGAGGTGAACCACATAACCAGAGAAAAGCAAATGCAAAATTCAAAGCCCAGAGGCTCCGTTAGATTCCTGCAACTATGCATATGCTTATGCAACCCTGATACCATTAAGATGCAGTTCCCAAAGGGATGTTTTTTTTAAATCTGTATTTTGTTTCACTGTATCTATCACAGAAGAGGAATTCATTAATTTCACAATGAAGTCAGTTTACATCCCATTCTGGTGTCAATTTGGATAGTCACGGGTCAGCTCAGGGTCACGTTTGCAGTGTTTTATTTAAGACACTGCAACTAAGATCCAGATGGAACCTAAGCATTTGAATTCTTCAGTGCAAAACCTTTCTTTACACAAATCTGATCATGAATTAATACATTCAAAACACCTGTGCCAGATCCCAAGGTTTGTCTTTGATTAACATTCTTCTTTAAGCAAAGTTCCAAAGAGATTGGATACTCTGTATTTGGAGAAGCACAGAAGGAAAAAAAAAAAAAAAGACTTAAGGAGAGGAAATCCTGCATCAGAGTTCAATAACCCCTGAATCAGAGTTCTGATTCTGCTATCTCACTATGGGATCTTGGGTAAATTGCTCTTATTGCAAACATTAACACAAGGGCAAGACCAAAGCCAATGTCCATGTTAAGATCTCTATGGGATCGAAGCCATTTTTCTCTCTAAGTAACATTTCTACTTATCAGTGCTTCTGGTCATCTTAGAGAATATGTGAAGAATCAATGCCTTGTGGTGGAACTGTCACTGCACCTCTTTGAACATTTGCAAAGAACTGGTCAGCTACTGCCTAAGGGAAACAAGAAGTCTACACAACACTTCATAGAGGAGCAGGCACACATGGAACTGAGTGGTTCTGGTGAGGATTCAGGACAGAACTGGGGCATATAAAAGGTCTGAAAAGCTATTTCCTTTGGTTATTGCTGCCTGGGCATTCAGGGACACATTGGTTGTCCTGAAACAATGTAAGTATTGCTTTGGCTGACTGGTTCCAGTCCCCCCACATGCTTTCAACCGGAAGGGTCAGGAGAACATTGACATGTTATTACCATTCATCTAAACTGAGGAACTGCAGTCTTAGGGGAAAACCCAAAGAAAACTAAGCAAGGGGCATGAAGCAACTCACTGGCAATGTACATTCCCTGCAAGAATCCCAGAAAGCAAATGAATGTACATAGAGTTCACTGTGCTGAGCTGCTCAGAAATGCCTCACTATGCAACTGCTGCTCGTACCAGTAATATTGACATGCACACCTCAGTTGCTTGTGTCCAATCCCTGAGGTACAAATTTGTGTAGGATCTTGCACATGTCCTTAGGGGCAGCACACCACGAAGCCCCAGCCAAGCTGTTCCACCCTGTGCTTTCCAGAGAAGACAGTGTGGCCACTGGGCCCTCTGTCCTGGGAGATGAAAGACCAGGAGCAAAGGATTCCTGAGAAGAGCATTTTACTGTGAGGCTGATTTATTTCACTGATGTTGCAAATGTGTTCTCCCAAACACCACAGAGGAAACTGAATACACACGTTCTGCCAGTCACATGCACTGGCTTCATAAACAGGTCTCAAAGCCTTTATTTCCCCACATGCAGCACTATCATTTATTTCACAAGGCAATGCCTGTTGCCAAACTCCTTCTACTGTGCTTGTCTCACTGTGTGAAAAACAAGTTCAAAACAAACCCTGCCTGTTGGAAGAAACATGAGCTTCACGCTCACCCTTCCTAATTTTCAAGAAATACTGGTGAAGAAAGAACATGGCACAGCTACAATGTCTGAACTGAGAGGCCTCCAGCATCTGTCACCTCTGCTGCAGCAAGAGGAACTGCAGGACAAACTTTGTTTTTGCACAACTGCCAGCATTCTTGATAAGAGTGTCTCTTCTCAGCTGGCTTGAACAAGGTATGGCTTTTTTCCTTTTTTAAAGTCTTTAATATCACTTTTATAACAGGGTCATCTAACAGTATGAACTGGGACATCAGCCATCCAGAAAGTTCCTAAGTTATCAGCTTTAAATTTTCCAGTGCTCTTCTGTTTGTGAATAGTGAAGAGTTTGCACACCACTTTTTGTGCCTCATCTGTTTCTCCTACTGCAGATTCCATTGTTTGCAGATTTCATCTCTGGAAAACAGCCTTCAGATGTTTATCAAGCATGGTTTTCTCTTAAGAGCCACAAGGACATTTAATGTTGTACAAAATATAACTTTCTTGAAAAATTCCTCTGGAAATGTTGATTTTCTCTGTCAAATGTGCATATTAGCTCAATCCCTCATGATTAAACAATTACCTTGTAACAATATTAGCTCAATCCCTCATGATTAAGCAATTATCAGCCTTACTTGAAATGCTGTTTGCACTTGAAGTGTGCTTTTAAATAATCAGCTGTTGTAGATGTAAACCCATTAGGAAGACATTATTCCTACTATTTATTCATGTTTTCTGTTACCAGCATCATATGAATGGTATTGCAATTGTCCAGTCTTTGTTCCAGTTTCTCAAATACTAAACATTGTTTTTGAAACTGTACAGACAAACCCAATTCTGCTGCCCATTGCTGTATCACTTCTATAGAGACAAAGAGAGATCTTGCTCAAATACAGGCTAAACATCACTAAAAAAGTGCCTTATATATAATTAAGCAGAGGAAATCCTACATGACATCACTCAAAGTTTATATATTACAGCAATAGGAACACCAAAACATTAATTCTATGAAAACAGATCAAAGGACATCTATTTTAATTCTTTTAAATAAACTTTTAAATCAAATTGTACCCTTTTTTCCCTGTTAATTCCTCCCATATTTATACAATTCTTTCCTTTCCTCCCCTAGAAAACCCTGGTCTTTCAGAGGATTTGGGTAGAAAGAATCAGACGGCCTTGAATGATTACAAACATTGGTGGATGGGTCATTAGGACAAACTTGTAAATGAACTTTCTGCTGCCCGATGACCTGCTTACACTGAACGAGGCATTTAAGGATATCTAAGATTATTAACTCATCCAGCAATCTGTCAAAAGTGGTCATAAGCAGCAGAAAGCTTGAAAGGTTCAAACACTCACAGCATTTGCCTAAAAGGGAGAAGTTTGCTTTCTACAGGAAGCCAAAAATCCTTGGAATTTCAGAAATGTGCCAAACTAAAAGTATAACATATTACCTAATCCAATAGCTTTTTATGCAGTCCTTCCCTCCTAAAAATAGTAAGTCCATCTCAAAACTGTAATCAAATACATCTCTTCCAGTTATGATTTCATGGAAAATGGCAGCTCAGTTGACACAAAGGAGGAATTTATGGTTGAGACCCACTATAAAAATACCCAAGCCAGGTTTTTTTTCTGTAACTCTGTTGAAGCAGCATTTTTCCAGAGACTTCACTCTTGTGATTGCCCATAAATACCATATGCCACTGTCACTGTTTGACCATCTATGTCTTGGGATTGTCGCTCTATACCTTAATACAGGTAAAGCACCTACACTGGGGTATTTTCCTTATTGCAAGGCCCCTCTCAGGGTTGAATGACATTTCTTTGTGACAACAAAAACCCCTCTGTGTGGCAGCAACAGCAGAAACACTTTGCTGTTCCAAAGCATTTTGTCTGAAAGAACATTTCCCGTGAGTATAATTGAATTTCTCTCCTCCATTGTCCCTCCTTTCTGACACCACCACTGCAGGCAAGTGACAGTCCCGGTTTTGATTATGGAGATTTATTTAATCAGACTCACGGAGCAGCCTTCATATGGAAGTGATTTGTGATTCATGAATGATCTGATCTGGACTTGAATTGATTTAGAGGTTGGCCCGAAAAACAATTATTAAAATGCTTGTGCAACTTACTTTTACAAATTGTTACATTCCACTTCACACCTTCTGTTACATTTTTTGCATGCAAAAGAAACCTCAAAAAGCACTGAAGACAATAAAAAAAGAGTTAGGTTTAAAGCTCTAATATCTGATAGGCAGGTAACAGTCTGTAGCTGTCTAGTAATAAGAGCTTCTCAGGAATTTTACATCTTGATTTTATATAACAAAGTTTTGGTATGCTGAAATTTTTGGCTTTATTGCCTTCCACAACTGTTATCTGTTTTAATCTAAGGAAACAAATATAAAATGTGTCACTTTTTTTCTTTTCTAAAGAATCCAGCTTTTACAGTAATTCTTGAAGTTTTAAGTGCAAATTTGGAAAACTGGAAGGGAATGTTAAATACCAAAATCACCCTTATCATCAGTATTTTATTAAAATGTATTTGTCAACATAGAGTTTCTGGTCCATTTGAGATTAGTCTCTAGAACAGGACAAAAACAATAACTGTATTGCATTTTTCTATTAAGGGCAAATATCTTCAGTTACAGTTGTAACCAAGCCTTAAGTCTTCACTCAGTAGTTTTTGCAGAACACCTTCCCCTCGAAATACTCCAAGCTAATCACAACATCCATTGGAAACAATGGCACCACTCCAGTACTTGATGTTAAATATCTTTTCTAGCAGACAAGGATATACAGAGGGAAGCAGAAACGGCTGTTTACTTTTGAAATGCTGCCAGGAGTGAACGTAGTCAGCTCCCCTGGGAACTGCAGAGAGTCTACTGTACAGGCTGGGAGAACAGTATTATCTCACTCCTACAACCCACAGTTTATCCACAGCTCTCAAAGCAATTCACAGCACTCAATGTCATCATTTCTGCTTCACCAACAACAAACCAAGGCTGTAAACAGGCAATGCCTCCCCCGAGTTCGACTGGAAACCGAACCCTTTCCCCACACACTGTTCACCTCTATCTGTGAGGCTCTCGCTGCCTTCTGGGGATCAGATCCATCTTGCTACTGGGTTTTTATTAGGTAATATCTTGCAGAATTCAAGTTCAGCTTGCAACACTTGTGTGTTTATATGGTCTCTCTTGAATGCAGTTAGGAAAGGCCACAACTCCACAAATACTACACGGCCTGGGAAAAACGCGGCTCTCGAGAAGTGCATGTTCAGAAGGATAAACAAGAGCGTGTAATTACTCATCTGCAACAGCAGTGCACAAAGACAAAGGGAAGGAGCTGTTCTGAACAGCTTTTTTAGCTTCCAGAGCAGAACCTTCTGCCTGCAAATGTTCCTCAGGAATGCAGCCAAGTGTGGCACTGTACCTGCAGCACTTCCACAGGGACTGGGGTTACAGAGGAGCTCAGCAGAAGGAGAGAACTTGAGCATAACAGTAGTTTGTCTTGTCAGTGTTAGTGCCATCAATAACTTCTATTCCTACTGTTTATGCAATTTTGCCTTCTGGTTGATTTCCATGAAATAATCTTTCCCACTACAGGAAATACCAGACTGTACCTACCTTAATTAATTCCCTAAAACTTAAATAACATTTTCTAAGGCTAGACACAGACCCTTTGAGTGTTTTCACTGAATGTAGTAAGATTTAGACATCACTAATTAACTAATTTCCTGAGTAACCCTAACTGGAAGGGAGGGCCTGTGTTTATAAGCACTCTTGATAAAACAAATACGTATCTGTCATTCAGGAGGAGTGAGATGACCCTTCTGGAAGAATTCCTCTGAAATGAAGTAGCTGAAATTGCTTACACCCTTTACACATTGAGTATCAAAATCTATGTTCGGGTTCAGTGCAGACTTGGAAATTACCAAGCAAAATAGACAAGGATAAAGGAGAAAAAAAATAAAAATCCATAACCTGTAAATCATGCATTTCCCAAAAAGTGCATCACCAAAGCCCAAATCCTTCAGTTTCCTCCTCTTTCTCCATCTAAGAAGCTGGGAGAATACAAAATCAGATTTTATATAGTATTGTTGTCCACAAGTTTTACTTTTTAAGGAATGGCAAAGGAAGTCAGCATTTCTATTCCAGTTTTATATTAAAAAAAAGACAGTGATGGCTTAGCTACTAACACAGAACTGGGAAAGGGGAAAAGGGCACATCATCCTGTATGGAATGACGCTTACAAGAGCATCCAGGCTGCTCCCAACACACACACACACACGTACTCTGAGAACATCTTCAGTGTTTACTATCCAATAAACAAGATGTGAGCAGGAAAGGCTCCCAGACGCACATGGGAGGGCTGGGCCTGACCACGAGTGCACGGCCTGAATTACCGGAAACCAAACCACCACAGCCAAGAGCAAACCGGGTTTGGATCCTGTGACTTACTACGGACATCACCTCCTCCTTCAGCCACCCAACCCTTTATCTGTGCTCTCCTAAAGCACCCGGGGACTTCAGAGACTGTGCTGTGCAGGGGTGACAGACTGCAAGTGGGAACAGAGGAGAATATACACCTATCATCCTCTGCCTTTCTGTCGTTCCTGTTTCTACCTACTCATTTTCTTCCCGTCTGGTTTGGGGGAGGAAGAAGAAATTACCAATTTTTGACAGCCCATGGATATAAATAACCATTTAGTTGCATTTTTCAGCTGTCATTCTGCTAAGCATCACCCTTGGTACTGCTAATTTTAAAATCCCAAAAGCACAGATGATAGGAAGAGCTGTCAATCCACAGCAATTCTGTCCTAATGCAATAAAGTAGCTGCTCCACTCCAATGTGGAATGCTCCCAGGCCTGACACTGTCAATATTCCAAAAGTTCGGGGGTTTTTTTTCTGAATAGAAGAAACCCCTCAGGAAACAACTACTCCATCTGCTTTTCTAAACCACCCTCTTTTTTGCCTTTCTCTAAATGTGAAGTTGGGAGGGATGAGAAAAATGGGGAAAAGGAAGAAAAACGTGTCCATCATACACTTAAATAATACTATAAACGGTTTCAATTAAGGGAAAAGTTTTTTGTTTGTGGGTGTGTTTTTTTCTTTTTTTTTTTTTTTAATAGCAAGGCTAGGAGCAATCCTGCTCTGCTCCCTGAGATACAGCAGTGGAGCAGAGTTTGTCCAGATGCAAACATTTGTTCCCATAACAGACAAAAGCACAGGCAGACAAAAATCCCAGCACTGGTTTGTTGTAGACTGTGCTCATGGGCATACCAGTAAAGACATCTGGAATAGAATAGATCAGGAACTGAGATTTTCAGTCACTGTGGAGTCTTTTTAATGAGTCATATTATTACTTACAAGAAGACTCCACATGTCCTGCATTGACCCTTATTAAAGTTCAAGAACAACCTAAGGATTGAATACACTCCCTTGATTTATTACCTTTTAAAAAAAAAAAATCAAGACTCATATTGGGAATTGCTAGATTTTTGTATTTACTTCAGTATTTACTTATTTATTTTTTCAGTTATTTCCTTATTTCTGCAAGAATCTCAATATGCCTCCCCAACAAGTTACCTACATGTGCATTCCATATGTGCTTTCTTCCCTTCTCAAATGTGATTACTGCAATACTTCTGTCTTTCAGATTCAGAGCTATAGGATTACACATTGCTGTGCTTTAATTAAGATATAAGTACTGGTGTGGATGATAGAATCATGACAAGGAAACATTTATCAAAGCCAGGATTACAATTTTGATTTTTTTTGGACCAAACCTCAGAGTTTTGATGCTCATCACCCTGGTCACTGTTCATAGCACTGACCTGTTACACCACTCTTGTCTTCCCATACAGAGCTCTCAGTCCCTGGCTGCTTCCCCAGATTTAAGCAATTAGCACTGCACAGGACAATCTTAGTCTCATCTCCCATTCCCACATGGTGTCTATTAAAAGTGATCCCCAAACTGTTACGGTGTAGTGGTGCTCTTGGCACAAAGCAAAAGTCAAGGACAAATGCCAGGAGTGCCTGGTGTCAGACTCCCACTTTTGATGTGTCCAGCATCACAGCCTACCTGGGAGGCTTCCTCTGATTACTACTTTTCCCTCTTTTCATCCTGACAAGTTTTTTTTGTGCCACAGTTACTGTACCTACATCTGTGCTTTTGCAGTAGAAGGTAAAAGCTTTTCTGAAGATGCTCATTAATTGCTTATTGTAAAATGATAAAATAAGAAATATTTTAGACGAAACTCCTGATAACCCTCTGGTCCAATTTCACAGCTAACTTGAAAGTTAGAGGAAATTTCAAGTTGAGATCAGGTTGTTCAGGACCTTGTCCAGTTGAATTTTGAAAATTCCCAATCAAAAGGTCCACAGCTTCTCTCAGGCTCTAGTCCAGTGACTGAACACTCTCACCTGGAAGAATTTTCTCCTTCCACCTACTAAGAATTTTCCCTGCTGTAACCTGTGCCTGTTGCTGGAACCCCCAAGAGCCACCACAGTCCACTGTCTGCACAACCACCCCTGAGGTCACTGGGACAGTGACGCTGCAATAGACAAACCCAAGACTCCCAGGCTCTGGCTTGGGAATGTTCAGGATTTCAGGACTCCAAGCAGTAGCTGACACTCCGTAGGAGTTCATCAGTATCTTTCCTGAGCTTGGCTCCCCGCCAAGCCCCAAAACGTGATCTCACAAGTGAATACAGGCTACAACCACTTCCTTGGCCCCCTGGCAGCTTTCTCCCTGCAGCCAGCCTTCAGCTCCCCCGATAGAAATGAAGGAGCAGTGAAATCCAGTGTGGGGATGCCTATGATATGAGTTTCCACTGAGGCTCAATTCAAAACTTACTGAAAAAGAATCTCTCCTGGCTTTACCCAGTGTTCACTTGGATCCTCACTAGGTCCAAGTCCTGCACACCCTGGGGCTTATCTGCACAAATGCCTTTAACTCAGAACAAGATGCATCAAAGCAAAAGAAGTACTTTTTAACTGCTTTGATCAAAATGTGTCAAAATGAATCATCAGTCTTTGCTTTACCACAAATCCTACTTACCCAAAAGGGGGGTGGGTTTTTCCCTAGGGATAAGAAGGCACTGGAGAAGGCATAGAATGGATTTCTACAGTTCTTTGTGTTGCTGCCACTTGAAAAGGTGGGAAATTACTGGGCACATTGGCACGTTACAATGTAGGGTCTGGGACTGGACCTGGTCACAAACTGAACCTGCCATAGACACCACCACACTTGAACCACAACTGCAACAGCATGGATAGTTTGGATAACAGTATTGCTTGAAAGATGCACAAAGTAATCCTTCCTTCTCTGCAGTACTGTGTCTAAAAACAATGCTCAGCAAGTAAAGAAAGAGCCCAGAAGAACAATGAAGATGGTCAAACATCAACATTTGAAGGTGTTCTGCCCATACTTTTCCAAATTTTCCAGTCCTTATGAAGAGTTTCTTGGACTTATTGTGCAATGTTCCTGTACTAGTCTCCACTTTCAATCAAATAAACATTAGACTAACCTTTAATTAACTTAAGTTTAACTAATAGTGCTTGTTCCTCTCTGCTTTGCTTGCATGAATATGTGCACTCGCAGTTTAAAAAACTATTGACTGCACAATTATTTCACAAACTGTCTGCAGGCACAGAAAAGCTGGTTTAGTGCAAAGAAAACAGTTTTCAGCTATGCCCAAAGTGCAAAAAGAAAGGCAGTAGTTGTTTTTTCTGTTGGCTACTAGAATAGTCTTCAATTACAACAAATACTATTCATGTCAAATATAGTTTCAAGGCTTCTTTCTTCTCATGAACCTCACTGCCAATGACAAGTGAGCAAGAAAAATGAGTCTTGGGATGATGAAGTCAAGAGAATCATTTAATAAATGCTCTTTTGGTACAGCTTCACTCTGCACTGTGCTGCTTCTGGGTCTGAAAACCTAATGTGGCCACCACATGTTAGAACACTTCTCACACCTCAAGAGTTTACAAACAGGTTTTTTTATTCACAGGATTTCTGCAGGGTATTGGGGGAACTAAAGAAATCCGTATTGTTGTGCTTTCCTCTGGCATGAAGCCTTGCAGTTCACACATAGAAAAGGAACAAAGATTTCAGACTTGGGAAAATCACAGCAGGTTTGTTAATCGTGGAGCATCCAAGTCTAGGAGCATTTAAAATACTAAGCTTTTTAAGACATCTCAATAGCCATCTCAGTAAGAAAGTAAGATGGTTTAGGAACGAGCCAGTCAGTGCTCAGTCTACCTGTGAGGGACAGACATGGAGACACAGAGTGCCTGAAGGGACACCTGGAAAAACAGGGCAGGGTTTGCCGTGCACCACAATGATGTGTTTGCAGAACACATGTCAGAATTGCAGTTTGTTCAAAGGAAAATCCTTTCTCTCCCCCCCATGCCAAGACAAAACTGAATTTCCCAGATTTTTGTAAGCTTCATGAAAAGCTGCCGTTCTCAGCAAAATTCAGTATTGCACAGGTAAACCCCATAAGCCCATTACTTCCTTGGCAGACAGTTCAAAGGCAAGATGGGGTTTATTTCTTTGTGTCAAGTCAGATTGTTTCACCTTTCATCTTGAAAAGAGATTGAAAACTGATAAATGCAATCTGCTAAAGGAGACATTTTGTATTCCCCCTCCCCCCAAAACCACTGGAAAGCTGCTTATTTTCAGAAGCATCATCATGTACTTTTTCAGGAAAAAAGAAGGGATACATGAAGATCATAAAGTGGCAAGCACTTAAAAAGTTGTTTAAAGACAACCTCAGGTTGGAGTTATGGTATTTTGTTTTTATACCATGTGATATTTTTTTTTTTAAATCAGGAGAAATTGTCAAATATATTAACTCACATCAGTGTTCAGATCAATTTTTAAAGGCATAACAAAGGATAGTCAAGCACAGCCCCGTAACATGTCTTGTTACAAAGGAAAGAATCACTTAATCACAGGTCATATTGTCGGTCAGTTCCCACATACTGGAAGACATTCAGTCAAAATTTGTGGCAGAGTGATAAACCTCACAAAACTCCAAAGAAATTAGTGATGCAGAGTCTAGGGATTTTTTGCTATTACATTTTCTCTCCCTTTTAAACTTTTTTAGACATACAAATGTATCAGCACCTTGAATAAAGAAGTATCTTCCTGATATCTGCATAAAATAAACAAAACTGGAGAGCATAGGAAGACCTTAGAGCCACATCCTTCCCCTCAGGGACAAGACATTTCTAAGAACATTACAGGAACGTGTATTGTATTTGTATTTGTTTCCCAAACAGCTAAAGACAGACTTCTTCAGGAAACAAATACATTTGAGGCATGTAAAGCATGGTGATACCAACAAAAGAGGAGATGAGTCTTTCAGTATTTCACTCCCAATCAGGAGAGCTGAAGGAGGGATTTAACTTTCTTCAGAACACCTGACACTGCACAGGACTTTAAATTCACACAGGCAGAAGAGTGACTCGAGGAACGTGGACGTGGAGACACGTCAGAGCGAGGACTCTTAAATATTGCCTTCTCTGAAGTGTTTCATTTTAAATAATATATTGTTTTACAGACCAAGCTGTGCACTCTGATGCTGCAGGTGTTAACCTGACCTCTTGAAGGGGGTGGCAATGAGCAGAAGGTCAGTGCCTCAGGCCTCGGGTGGGAATGGGAGGGCTGCAGGCTGCAATGGGGCACCCCAAGGATGACCAGGAGCAGGGTCAGTGAGGCAATTTGTTTAGGAATTGTCACACTATTGATCAATGTTTGTCAGGGGGTAGAGCAGACACCCCACAGTTTGGCATTTCAAAGTCTCTCAAGTATAACACTTGTAAACACTCTTCTGCCACAGCACTGGGACTGCCCTGCACGGCCATGAGAAGCAGTTTTATGGAAAACCTACAAAGCATTATAACCAAATCCATAAGAATTTACAGGCTTGTCACAGGTACTGGCATTGTATCAATTCCAAGCCATCATTCTAACAGGACACAGGAGAACCCCTCATCAGAATGTTCTTTCCAGGACTTGATTTCCAATGAACTCCAAAAAGCTGATCAGGTAACCAGGTATAGATGCACTTCCCACCCTTAGATCTAGACAAAAAACTCTTACCAGAAAATGTGTTTAAATATATATAAAATCATAAGTGCAGCTGCCAATATTTAGTTAAAAGATTTTACTTCAGAGATGAACCAAAACAACCCGTGTTTTTAACAATCCCTGCCTCTCCTAAAACCCTAAGACTAACCCTAGCTCAGAACTCAGGAGTGCATTCATTAAAAAGCAATCAGCAAGAACACTTACAGCAGATTAGATGCAATACAGAGCAATGATGGAAAAGTACCAATTTATATAACAATTTTACGAGTCTCTTGGAAACAGTTTTTTTTATTTTTCCAATGCCTGATGTTGCAGAATATGCAAAATGGAAGGTCTTGCTCTTTCATACTTGGGATCTGACTTCAAATTATTCTGCTGAGAATCACCAACAAACACATGCACTGAGAAAAGCACTCATGTGTGGATGGATGCAAAATAAAACTTATTTTCCAGTTTTTGGTTCTGAAATGCTTTGACTGGCTGTGACTAATTTTGTAGGAACAGATGTTTTAGCAAATTCCCTCCAGAAGATTAAGAAAGCATATGCTTGGGTATAATCACAAAGATACAATTATTCTTTTATTGATAGAATGGGTGAGGTTGGTCCCATCTCCCTGCTCAAGCAGTGTCAATCCCAGAGCACATGGCACAGGATTGTATCCAGACAGCTCTGGAATATCTCCAGTGAGGAGACTCCCCACCCTCAGAGCGTGGTCACACCCACACACTAAAGAAATTCTCTCACATCCAGGTGGAACTTCCCGGGCATCAATTTCTGCCTGTGGCCTCTTGTCTTATTACTTGGCACCACGGAGAAGAAAGTTGAGTTTGCTTGGTCAGGATGTTTTTCATTATTGTAGCCCTAGAGGCACTAAATGACTAATTTCACAGACTTCATTGAGACTCCTTGTGCTATCCAGTGAAAGGAAGGCTCTCAGGAGCATTAGACCCTGCTGAGTCCAATTTCTTGTATTTCAATGGGCTTCAGATCAGAATCTGAAAACTGAATTCTCTTCAAGAAAATTCATAGTTCAGTAACAATTTTTACTGAGCAATCTTTGCTCAGATCCAAAAATCTTTTCCACTCGGGGTATCCATCTATATTAGCAGATCTTAGTGAATGTTTTTAATGTCATTCAATTCCAGAAATTGTCCGCATTTTTTATCTCCTCCTGCACTAAGATGTCCATTTAATCCGAATGATGGCCCAAGCAAGTGTCTACCCTTCACACATGTGATGGGATATTCAAAAACAGATAAAGAAATTGGGAGCCCAAATTCCTTGTTCTGTTAAGCAGCTGGAAGATGTGAAAAGTCCCTCCCCTGAAGCCAATGTTAGTACAACATTAACATCATAAATAAGGCAGCACATTGAGGTTCCTCAGCAGAGCCTCTGAAGGGAGCCTTAAAAACCTGCTGTGTCCAAAAGCAGCTGCAGTTAGAATTAGGTTTTTTTAATATATACAATATCTGCTCATTCAATAAACACAGCTTATGTAACTGGGAGTGTCAAGAAGTGAGGACATCTGTGAAGAGCAGGATGCTCTACAGCTCACGGATTCAAGACCAGAATCATCTGTGCTGTGATTTCTAAATACATTTATGAAACATGTCAAAAACATCCATGGTGTGCTATAAAACCATTCATTCAGAGCTTCAATTAAAGTCCAGACATGCCAATAACACAAATCCAGGGGGTGTGTGCACTTGGTGGGCAAGAAAGTTTTTGCATTTTGCCAAAGGAAAAAGAGCAAAGAAATGAGCTGAAATTGCACACTGGGATTAACTGAAAAATGGACAATAATGAGAGAAAAAAGTTTCAAATTTGCAGCCATTGGACAAAGTAGCTTTCAAATCCATAGGAGTCTTGTAATAGTTTATAACTCCAATTCACAGAACAAATATCTACCAAGAATTCTCCCCCACACAGAATTTATGCCTTATGGGGAAGGCTTTTCTCATGAACTGATCCAATTCAAACCAAATGAACAAGCAGGAAATTAGGGTCAGAAAATTATTATAGAACAATAAAAGGAACACTGTCCTACAGACTCCATCCCAATTAAGTTCTTTTTTCAGATGGACCTCAACAAACACTCAAGGAATTTATCATTAAATTTATTCGGAGATCAAACCCAAAAAGCCTTTTTATCAGGCTGCCACATTTAACCAGCCCTTCCATCCTGACAGAAACCCTGAGTCATCTTGCTGTTGGAAACTGCTCTGTAAGTGCTTTCAGAATCCTCAATTTGCCAAAGGTTTGGGAGCAATTTCTCTGTGAGAGGTGCTATTCCCACTGCTACAGGAAAATAATTTCCTTGGCTAACTGCAGAATTCTTATTTTCTTAATTCTGATACTTTTGGCTGCATCTCAAACTGCTGCCTCTCTCTGACTACTGAAGGTAACATTATCCATTTCAGCTTAACAGCAGTGCTGGAAAAGGAAGGGAATCTGCCTAACAACATAGTGAAGCCTTTTGTTCAAAAGTTATTTATTCTGTGGAAAAAATAGGGCTCAGTCCCATAACCTTTGTAGGCTTGGACATTCTGGAGGCTTATGTTAGAGTACAGATAATCTCTCCCACTTCAGACAAACAAATAATAATAAAAAAAAGAGTATAATAATAAAAAGAAATGTTACACAGGAATATTAAAAGCTTGGAATACATTACAGTCACTTTCAAAGACTACACATAACCTAAGGCAACATTTGTTACATAATGAAATCCAGGGCCTTCTTTGCAGTTAGAGAAAATAGGTTTGTTTTATGTTGTGTGAATGTTTATGAATTATGGACACAGTAACATATGGATTCAAGGAGAAGGATCTTACCAGGGAAATCTGATTAAAACTGTAAAAAGTCAGAATCAGTGCTAGATAATTCCAGCAGTTCAATGTCCCTGGGAAGCCTTGACCAGACTGGCCTCATCTCAACCAGAAATGCAGCATTGTCTGTACAGCATCCATCAGAATTCTCTCTACCTTCTGGACCAGCATCCAAGAACTAGAGAAGCCACAAAATTATTTTGAGAATATGAAATTAGATAGTGCCTTGCCCGAACAATCCTTCAGTAGAATTTAGTGGAAGGGAGGAAGAGGAAAATTAGTTGGTTTTAATTGTGTTTAGCTTAAATCAATTTTTTTTAATCTGTGCTTCAATTTTTCATGAAGATAGCAGTTATAATAATAATAAAAAAATTCCAACCAAGTCCTAACAGTTGCTTCTCCATTCTTGGGTCTCATATCTGGCTTTTAGAAAACATTCTCTTTTTTTTTGTGGTGGGGCAGGTTTGGAATAGGAATTTTCTACAAGCTTATTATCTTTAATTCAGCTTTCTTCTGTCCAAGCCTGTTAATTGCATTATCTTTTCTGATGTTTAGATTCTGATTTTTCTTTCCTTTTTTCATTACAAAGTCCTCTTTCAAGAGAAGTTCTTCACTAATGAAATATTCACACTTTATTTGCCTTAAATTTTTTCCCACTTTTTTTTTCCCCATTCTGCTCAGATCACGAGATTTCTGACAACTGAATAAAATATTTTCTTTGAAGGGAAGTGCTCTACATGATGCCAGTGCTGGGAATATTCCTACTGTTTTCCCCGTGGCAATCCATACCTGTAAGAAGTACCTAGAGAAGCCTGGCTGTGCATCCCAGAAACAGTAGCTGGGGGCAGAGCCTTGAGGGAGTTGTTGCTCTGGGAAATGTGTTGCCAGAGCATTCTGATATTTATTTTTAAATTCTCCTCTCTTCATTTTCATAACAAACCCTCTTGCTTACTTTCTTCAGGTCCAGTTCTTCCCTGGAATATTCTCTCTCTGATGGATTTCTACAGTGAATGAATGTGGCCATGTCAGAGTCTGGATGTGCAGAGCACTGAGCAGCCTCTGTGGCAAATAAAACCTGCATGTGGCCACTGACTTCACATCCCCCTCACATGCAGTCCTTTCAACACACCCAAAATCCAACATTCATTGAAGGAGTTCCCACCATTCGGAATAGCTGGCTGCCAGGTGTCCAGGAAAGCAGCCAGTTGGTTTTTTCCCATATTCTCATGATGTTACCTACAGTTTTTGCAATATGTGTGTGCCCTCTGGGTATCCCCACTGGATGTGTGCCTTCCTGATTTTGTCCTTTTGATTAAAACAGGAATTCCCATGCTGCAGCCTTGCATTTCCATCCTTGTGCAACGCAGGCTCCGGGCCAGGCCCTGTTTGCTTATTGAGTTTTGGGACTTGTGCAGTTCTTCAGAGTCAGTTTAGCCCTTCAGGCAGTTAGAACATGTTAAACTCTGCCTGTCACTGAGCAATTCCCCCCAGTGCTCTGGAACAGAGCATCCTTCAGCTGCTGCTCCATGGCTGTGGGAAGATCTCCCAGGCAAACCAGCAGTGTCTCCTGAAAATGAATACCTCCTTGCCAGCAAGGTACACTGAGGCAGAAGTCAAGTGTGATTAAAAACATAACTGCACCTGCAGCAATAGTTCCCTCAGTTTTAACATCACCATCAATATTGGATCAAAGTTGACAAACTCAAAGAAAAGAAAGGCAAAACTTCTTAATGTAAAACGGAACTAAAGCTTTCTGGGAGAACACACTGTGACAACTCAGTATTTTAGCAGGGAAAAATTTCTGGGAGGCAAGCCCTGGAAATATCCAGGGCTGGTAAAGCCATACAAAGGTTTTGAGAGGGGTTTTTTGCCTTTTTTAAGCACACACCCCAATAGCTGCCACACAATTAAGGAACTACCCAAACTCAGTTAAATCAACGGGTGATTTCACAAGAGTTTAGACCAGGATTTACATATCAGATCAGTACAGCTTTTTAAAGTGTGAGTTTAGCTTTCACAGAGGTTGTACCCTTTTCAACATCTAGGATGACCTTGCCATCTAAGGTGACATGACCTCAATCAAAGAGGCAGCTCTTCTGGACCTGAGCAATCACAATATGTGGGGGGGGGCAGCAGACCTGACAGAAGAAAGACGTCTCCCAAGACAGGGTGGAACCGGCAGTATTGCAACGGCAGAAAAGAAATCTATTTATGAAAGCGAACTATTTAAGCAAGACAACAAACTGCACAAGCGGTTTAATCCGTCCCCACTCTTTGATCCCGACCCATTCCCGCGCCCGATCCAGGGATAACGCGACCCCGCAGCGCCACCTCGCGGCCTGTCCCGAATCGCACCGCAACCCCCGAGGGGACGATTCCAGAGGGGTCAGGAAAGGGACAGCGGCCACTCCCACGGGGTGAGGGCACTGAAGAAAGAAAACCTCGTTTTCCATTCAGATACGAGCGTGCATTTCCCACAGAAGCCGTTTGGAGCTGTATGGACAAGTCAGTATCTGCTGCTGAGCAGAAAACCCCACTGATCGAAACCAGGAGATCAGGAATCGTTCCCTCCTCATTGTGCAACCTTCATAACACCACATGAACACCCCTTGCCACACTGTGTTGCTTTTAAGAACAGAATACAAGAACTTTTCATTTCTTCAGAACTGGCTCCAGTGCAGAAGCTAAAAAGACTTTCTGTTCTTGAGTCTTTTGCTTGAAGGGTCACAACATAATCAGATAGCAAAGTATAATTACCAGATGAGAAAAAATAAACAACAAATCATTTCATTATGACTGGATTCATACCATGGACTTCAGAGAGATTACTCATGAGCACAAGTTAATGTAAATAAGATCACAAAACCAGATTTGAAACATGCAGTTTTCTGACTAGGATGTATTTGTGGCATAGTAAAATTCTAATACAAAATGACAAATTTATCATTTAGTCTAACACAGAAAGCACAGCATTGCATATCAGCAGCTCTGCAGCAGTGCAAGGTCACTTACTCTTCCCTACCCCAAGAAAAAAACCCCACTACTTCAAGTCAGATTTTTATCATGATACCATGGGAAAAGTCATCAAACAGACAGTAACCACTATACTCAGTAACTTGTTTGGAAAGATTTGGTTCCTGCACCTTATTCACACACCCCTTTACCTTCTGAGCCACTGTGCTGTACTAATGCCACACAGGTTTGACATTTGAGTTAGACTTGCACTATTCCACAATTCCAAGCTCCTTTTCAGAAGTATGCAATGATCTCTGTAGGATCCATTGCTGGTTAAGAGAGAGAAAAGTAAATGCCATTTCTCAACTTTTACTTTCACTGGCCTGCCTTTCCTTGTTTTTCTAGGTTAATTAAATCTAGCAAGCAGTTGTTCCAATTAGGCAGCATTAGCAGCTGGTCAAGCATAGCAGTAGGGGAGGGAAAGGCAGTTGTTTCTCTCCTTGTGAAGTCACAGGAAGCTCAGGGAATTCCAGTCCTAACACACCTCTATGCTCCAGACCCCCATAAACCCCTCTGTGGGCACACAGACAAGAAGAAATATTAAATTGTGCATCAGATACTGAAAGCCCATAATTTTTGCCCTGCAAATCTCCCATAAACGAGCCAGCAAACCCAACCATTTACATGGTTATTGCCTTATGCCATCACTGCTCAGCTATCAGAGGGGAATGAAGCTGCATTCCAAGGAGTATTATAAATTCATAAAAGCCCTGTCTTGCCTTTGCTGCCATTGCCTGTCTCTAGACTGTCATTACTCATTATACACATACAAACTGTGCCACAGACGAGTGATCTACTTCCTTGGAGCCCAAACTGGAAACCAAACCAAGGGCTCTTGAGACACATTCCATTGCTTTAGCACCAAGGGCACGTCCATTCCTGTTGTGTTCTCCTCCTGAATGCAGGAGGAGATTTTAAATGGTATCATTTGGTCCCTGGGTAGTTTTTGATCCCTTCAGCCAGGCAGAATGGACAGAGACAATGGAGCTTTCTGGGCCTCCTGAAGTGAAGCTGATATAAAATGAATGGGAAACAGAAAATTGTAAAATCTGACAGTGTTATAATGTGTATATTTATATTTTGGAGCTCTAAACCCCTTTCCTGGATTCTCAGCTCTCCCTCAACACTCCATTTTCAACCCAAACCTCAAAACGCAGCAGAACACCTTGCTTGATACTGGTAGTTTTTCAGCTCTGTAAGTAAATTCCATATGAAATATTCATCAGATTGTAAAAAGAGGAAGGGAAAAAAAAAAAAAAGGGGGGGAAACCCCCTGTAATAAATCCCTCCCCTCCCCATTACCTTGATTACCAAGGTTTGGATTAATTTGGAAACATACTGAAGCAAGAAGTATTGTGAGCACTCTCAGTTAAGCCTTCAACAATTTAATGCCAGTAATAACAGTTGATAGACCTCCTTTGGCTCAGACTTGCTTTCTTCTCTGTCTGCTTTACAGACTCTAATTGCTGACTTCTTCACCATAAGGCCACCACTGATCCTTATTTTTCAGCATTCCTGGAACTGTGTATTAGCACACTAAGGACTTCTGCAGGCTTGAGGAGAAACTGAATGTTCCAGACAAGAATGTTTGGTAACAAATTTCCTTTAATTCACAGTCTTCAAGACCAAAACTTAAAACATCTAATCAAACACTCTTTAGTCTTCTTTTCCTCCACTTCTCTGAATGCAACCCTTCATTCTCTATGTATAGATTTTACAAATCACTCTTAGATACCTGTTTAATAGGGAACCTACTGGACTTGCATAACTGTCCTCCCCTTCCTAATTCTTCACCATCCCACTTTTTTACCACTGTAAGGCAGGAAAGTTGTTGACACAGATTCTACAGTTGCTCTGAAAAAAACACCATCCCAGGTCTAAATCATCCTGTAACAATCAAACAGTTTGTCTATAAGGAGGCCTGAAAACAGAACTGAACAGTTCACACCCTGTACACCTCCAAGCTGGAGAAGCAGAGCTGCTGCTCAAAATTTAAACCAAAAAATGGCTGTAGATCTTCCAGAATACTTAAAAAATGCAAACATCATGTGCAGGATGGATGTGGAACAATTACAAGTTAATGAAGGATTTCAAGTGTTTAACCTTCTTAAAAGCTAAGCCAAAATGTAACACTATCCCCTTTTTCTAAATAGATTTCGACTTCACTAAGTGTAGTGACTGAATGGCTCATGTGCTGAGCTGTGTAGAAATTGTGAAACACAACATTCTTGGCACCTGTATATAGTAATTTACATATAAAAATAATGACCATTCACTATCTCTCATTATTGTCTTCGATTCTAAAGGATTTTGCCCATTAAAATGGCATAAAATGTACATGTAGTTTACCAAAATTATTCTACTGGAAGAATTTCATGTTGGCTAATGAATATCCAAACTCATCTCTCCTTTTAGGCAGGAAGCCCATAGTGGTCAAGTCCCCTGAATAACTCAACGTCCTCGTTTCACTTATACACATCTTTATGGCCCCAGAATGGAGGGTTGAACATTAAAGACAATAAATGCATTAAAGATCATGAGGGCTTTGGACAAACTTGTACTGGGACACTTAAAATGTGAGCAGCGCCTTCTCTCCCTGGCTTTGCTTTGTCCAGTTATGAAATGCAGTTTGTTCCACAAAGTCTGGAATTCTCGTCCCTGATGGGCCCACCCCAAGGATAAACATGTATAAAACAAATATAAATAAACTCAGTCCAAAACCAGCAAAGGATTTTTGCTGAAGACTGAACTTCTTACCAGACAGAGAACTATATTTTGGGAGTAAATGGAAAAAAATCAGAGGGGTTTTGTTTTGTAGGGTTTTGTGTTTTAGGGTTTGGTGCTTGGGTTTTATTTGGTTTTAAATAATGAAAAACATGGACAGAGGATTTCACCCACTCTTCAGCTCCTTTAAATATTCTACTGGCTTATATCTAAAAATCAGTATTTTTTCACGGCATTTTGAAGTTCTTACATTAGGATACTAATTGCTCCAGAGGGATTAGTTTGTGTTAATTTGTAAATAGATGAAGACTGAATACAATTAACACTTGGCAATTTTGTGCCTTTAACATCAACTACATCACAATACTCAGGACTGCACATTGCACAATCATTATTTAATTGCACAGCAGAAGCTCAAACTCTACATTGTCCAGTCCTGTGGCAACAAACTGTTCTACCCCTGGGCTGCTGGAAAACCTTGGGAAGGTTATTTCACACTGCTGGGCCAGAGTTATAATGCTGGTATGACAAATAACAAAACACTGAGACCTATGTAGGACATAACAAATAAAAGTACCCACCAATTAGGAGTTAATTAGCTAAGGATGGCTTGAAGATACACTAGCTGTGTATCAGGCTTTTTGTAATACAAAAAGCTATTTATCACATAAAAAGAGTCATTCTTGAAGCCCTCATTTCTTGTGTGTATTTTTTAAGTGATCTGCTTGCTATTTAAGTGTCAAACTGCTTTAAAACTACTTAATGCACAGAGTCTGGACTCCATTTGTTAATTAAAAGATTATATTTTCAGTTGTAACAGGGCATTAATAAATTTGCTTCTATTTTACTATTATTACTGATGCTTTTATACTCATAGTACAGCACATAACACTAAGAGAAACTAAACTCACACTAATCTACATGTCCTTTGCACTAAACCCCCCAAAAACCCCACCTCAATTAGAAACAGCCTCTTTGCCCACGTTTGAGAAAAACACATAACTGTAAAGATGACTTTGATTAATCAGAGACTTAAAAGTAAAACAACTGTTCCAAGAAAATGTGCAAGCACCAAGACAGACCAGAACATAAACTCAAATCCACAAACTGAGCAGGGAATGAACAGATTAAATCTCCACATGACATCTGTTGATTCTGCTACTTTGCCACCAATGACACCATGTGCCTATTGAATATTTGGCCCTAATTAACAGAGGCAATCTCTCTTTCAAGCAGCCTTTCCCAAAAAGTTGACCTGCACTATTACAAAACTGATTTCAGTAAGATGCCACAGCGCTGAAAAGGAACTGAGAGGAGATCTCGGAACAAGACCTCAACTACAAGAACATAAAGACAGGCTGGGAACTGAACTGAGTGGCAGCTCTGAGGAGGATTTTCGGATCCCAGAGGAGCAGGAGGCAGCAGTGAACCCTGGCACAGTGGCAAAGGATAACTGCAGCAGGACACATGTAGCAGCAACTCATGGGAAATGACTGTTCCCCTCCGCTTGGCACAAGTGAGGCTGCATCTGGTCCTGGAATAGCGTGTCCAGTCTTGGAACACTCCTTACAAGACAAAGATGAACAAACCAGTGTGGCAGAGGCCACCAACACAGGGAGGGGACTGGAGCACATGGTGTAAAGAGGCCAAGAAGTGGCTCTGGTCAGCCTGGGAAACAAGGCTGAGGAGCAACCACCAGCCCTCAGTGCCTAAAGAGATGGGTGCAGAAAAGCTGGAGCTGAACTCTTCTTTAGAGGTCCATGGTGAAAGGACATGATAAAGGCTGCAGTAAGGGAAATTTTGATTGGTTAAAAAAGAAATAAATCAGAATTAAACTGATTAAAGTTGCTCAGAGAGATTGGAACCTCCACCCTCAGAGACTTTTGAAACATGACTGGACATGGTCCCAAGTAACCTGATTTAACTTACAAGATGGCCCTGCTTTGAGCAGGAAGATCAAGGCCTGGATAACCTCCACAAATCCCTTCCAGCCTAAATGTTTTTAGGGTTCTGTGATTTCTAAAGAGGGATTAGATTAAAATAAAAAAAATATATACAAGAGATCCTTGAAAGGCAATCACAACATTGCTGCTTTTACATTTCAGAGAACCAATGAGAGCCAATTAAAACATAGAGCCCTTCACTGCATGAGACCTCAGACTGCCCAAGTTCTTTATAGGTAAATAATCACCAAAATTCTTTCAAAACACAGTGTCTTGGACTATTTTAGGAACAAGGAATGACAGATCACCTCTTAACCTTTCCTTTACATAACAGATGCTATTTTTTTTAAAAGCAGTGGTTTATTGTCTTTCTAGAAATGGAGGATGTTCCTGCAGCTCCATGCACAGGTAAGAACATTGTTTCAGCACAGGGGTCTGCCAGGATGTTCTTGGCCATATGCAAGTAGTGATTTATAATCTGGGCATAGAGAGAATGGTATATTCCATTTCTTCTAACAAGCTGCCCACACCGTGGATGAAAATTGTATTGCAGATTCACTCCCTCTCTTTTCTATTGCACTAACAATGCGAAAACTTGATGGCAGTCACACATAGAAAACCTGTAGAGCATTTATTTCTTATCTTTACCCTTTTATCTGAGTTTCCAGGGCAAAAGGGCACAATGCATAAGTAGAGAAAGGTGCTATATGGATTATTTCATAATTAAAAATTACTCCAGTTCACTTTTTGATAACAAATTCAGAGGATTTCTTTATTCACGTGCTAACATGCTGCTGTTTCCAAATTCTTAACTCATCTAAAAGCCAAACTCTACTCATTGGTCCATTTAAAATGTTTATATTCATCAAGTCAGTGACTTGTTGAGACCAATCTACAGAAAAGTCATTAGTTTAACAGGTTTGTTTTCATTACACTTTGGTTCCTAAACTAACAGTGTTTGCTCTGCATGAAGTAAGTAGCTGTTAATCAGAACTTAAATCTAGAATTAACTACTGTTAATCAGTAGTTAATCAGAACTTAAAGGGTTAGTGCTGGTATGTAACACAGGAAATTAGTAAGATTTGGATTGTTAGTGTGCCAAAAGACACCACTAACAGCACTGCTAATACAAATGTTTCTTCATTCTGGGACATGACAGTACCAGGGTAATTTAGCACTATGGTGTTGCACATACGTATTAATGGAAACTTTCTGTACCACTCATCAGCACCAAAACACTAAAGCAAAACAAAAACTCTTATTAAAAAGATCCTTTGGCTTAGCTTGGCAGATAAACTATTGCAGATAACTCTTCTCCACGATATATAAACATGGCTAAGTGTCCCATGCTTTGAGAGAGCCACTTAGGCTAAACTTAAGTATCAGTTTATTCCTGGGACTCCTTTCTTACTTCCCAGATGGAAACAACAAACAGCGGACAAAGCCACAGCGAAATGCACTTCACAAAGCCACTGCTATCTCTCAGATGCCTCATCAGTTTGCAGAACCCTCCTGGCAGGCCAAACAAATTGGGGATATTCCTTTCTGTGAGTAAAGAAGGGAATAAACACAGAATGGTAGAGAACATAGCAGGGAATCTCAGAGCTGAAGATGGAACACAGGGAAGACAAATGGTGAAACACCACACTGTGAACTCAAAACAACCACAACACTGATAACATTCTTTGTTAAAGGCAACTCATTGCCAGCCACTGTTGTAAAGTTTATATACAAAAGAATGAAATAAACTTGAGGCTTGCTCTTCAAAAAGTGCACCCAATCCTGCTGCCCCTATGTACCACCCACAGCCAACCTTGGATTTTTTGGCCAATCTAAAGTTTGGTGGTAACGATTTTTTTTTTAAATTTGTTTCTGAAGGTTTGCAGAAACCAGTTTCTGAGCACAGGTGCCAGAAACTGATGCAGCCTTTGCATGAGAACACTTCAGTATGTGCAGATCAGTCAGAGTGGAGTGAAGCAGAGCAGCTCATGCTTATTGCCCACCTGCTGGTTTGGGAACTCGAGAGGGATTTGTGGATAGAGTGGGGATAGTTTGTGGGTGAGTAAAGAAAACAGGAGGGGTTTTGGTCAATGAAGTGAAAAGGATTTGATAATGAGAGGCCAGAGATCTGGGTAGTGCCAGTAATTCAGTCAGTGTGGAAATGAAGGGAGTAAAACTCAACAAGACGCTTCCCTGTGCTAATCCTGCTGGTTTGGGAGCAACTCGCTCCTGTGTTCACCCTGTTGGGATTTGGGCTGCAAACCGGGTAAGTGCCACCAGAACAAGGAAAATCAGTTCTACAGGCAGGAGGTGTAATAAGAATTGGTGATCTGCTAGAGAAATGAAGGTCACTGACTGATAAGAGCTTCCAGATCTTAGAACACAACTTCAGCAAATAAATTCAGAGTTTTACAAAGCAAGTTTATTGCCTTTAACTGTTCTCCCTTTAACACAGATTACCCTGTGCATATCCCAGCAAATTAAACTTTACCCTTTCAAAATTAGGTAAGACATTAGTATTTTCCTGCTTTTCATGACACAGTTCTGTAATTTGTGGGTTGGTTTTGTTTGTTTGGGGACTTTTTGTGTGTTTGGTGTTTTGTTTTTCTTTAAACACACACCAAGGCCAGGCCTAAGCACTGACAACAGAGATCTAGACAGTTCTGCATTTGTCAGTAAACAAAAAGAAATTGTGCTGCTTGGCCAATTTAGACAATAAAACACCCGACATTGAGAAGTGAGCAGAGTAATTTATATGCTGTCATATCATTAATCACAAGAACATTAACCTTTCAACTGTGGCTAAAGCAATTCCAACTTCATTACTCCCGGGAGGATTCACCTTGGCAATACCCTGCAAGCCCTCTGGGCTTTTCTGTGTACATGTAGGGGGTCTTCTTTGATCTTTGTCCTCAGTTCTAAAAGGAGGGCAATAGTCAACCCACATTTTATGACTGGAGTCAGAGCATTAAACCCAAGATAATTCTAGCCACATAAAGCCCCTTGCTTTATGGTTTTTAATCCTATTTCTCATCTCTACCTCCTCTGCTTCACTTCTATCACTCATCTTTGTCTCCCCAGAGGAAAGTGAAAAGCATTTTACCAGTGGAGAAAATGAGCTTGGAAATTCTTACATTGATGGCAACAAGAACACTTGAATAAGATTCAACATAGATAAACTTCCTTTTTGAAGCTGGTTCGTTGCTTTATTTCTCTGTGCATACGGAAAAAATCACCTCACAAAGGAGATGTGAGAAAACAGGATATTTGCCATCTTCACTTATTGCTAAGGGCCAAGTGTAAAAGCTCTAAAAGGCAAAGCAATATTAAGGTAGAATCAAGAGGAGTTCCTTTGCCATGAGTGATAACAGCAAAAAATACACAGCAAAGGTGTGTGGGGGGAAAAGCCACCAGACAATTCCAATCTGTGTCTCCATGAGCTGCAGCTCGTTTGGCCTGAGGGTTGGTTGGCTGCCTTCAGTAATTTGGGGCCTAATTTGTATTCACTATCAGACCCATCAGTTCATCTGATTTCCTAGTGTGTGTATTTACTTAGGAACAACTTTTTCTAAATATTTTGTCAGCCTGTAATGCAACTGGCATGGGGACAGTTTGGCCTTTGGTTTCTCCTGTCTCAGATAGTTTTAAGAGGGAAGAGAGACTGGATGGGTCAGTGGATGTTGGCATTTATTTCCTAGCAGCATGTCTGTCTCAAATCACAATTAGTTTACTGTACAATAACATTTTATCCTTAACAACTACCACAGGTGAAGCTTGGAGCGTGGAAAGGTGCCATAGCACATAAAACCTTAATAAATACTGAATTACATATTATTGTAGAGTAAAGAAAGCATGAACCAAACAAATATAAAGCCAGCAACGTAGGCCAAAGTATAACACAGACTAACATTCATGGCAAGAACCAGGAAAAAAAACCCCAACATATTACATAATTACATCTGCAAAACCAAAATACTGTTGTACTGTGATTTTTTCAGAAGTCATTGAATTAACTACTCATGACTCAGTTGTATACAACAACATAAATGGAAAACAGTTGTTTAATTTCATGATTTAAAGTATTTCAGTCCTATGGGACCTGAAACCCAAAAAACCCTGTCTATTTGCTGCTTTAGATCCTGTGAAACCAATGTTTCCTATGAAGATAATGGTAACAAATGAAACATGTACTTACACCAGGACAGGATTTATGAGATACTGATGCAAGGAAAAGATGTTTATTGATGTATCCCAGGCTGAGATCTTGGCCTGTCAGCTACACATGTAACATGGCTAAATCTCATCCAAAGGACAGCTCACAGGGTTTTGTTACTTTATAAAAAGGAGCAGTGTTGCACATGATTGAGCAGATATTTTAAACAAGTCAAAAGAAGCAGCTGGAGAAGATAATAATTAATAAAATAACATTAAATAAACAAATAACATAAAGCAAGTTCTACTGGGGTCTATTTAGCAACATTTTTGCACTTGTGCCAGAATATCTATACTTTGTCTCTTATTTTCTCTTGAGAATAAGAAGCACTGGTTGGTTGGTGCCTTGAAGAAATCCCATTAGCTTTAGGAGCACAATACTATCTTACTAGCCAGGAATGCTGAGTAAATTTGTAAATTCCATTATGGAAAAAAAAAAAGAAAATCTACACCAGCAGCATAATTTCTCTCCAACACACATTCGAGTAAAAAAAACCCAGCACGAGAAATACAGCTTAAAAAAAAAAATAAATCCAAGTATTTTAAATAGTACCTTTTTTTCCAAAATAATACTGGACAGCCAATTGCTCTAACTCTAAGGAACTGCATGTGCTGGTCCCAATTCTGACAACAGCCTCAGCTGCTCCAGAAAAGATAAGGACATTCCATAAAATCCTCTTAAAGGTAGGGCAAGTATTATCAGGGAGCATAAAATCCCAACATCCCCACTTCATCCTCAAGGTGCCAGGCCCAGCAAACTTATCAGCCCTTCAACTGTGCAGCAGGAATCCAGCAGGTCCCGTGGGCCTTCACTTAATGTGGGTTATTGGCTCTTTCATTCCCTTTTCACATACAGAACATTTACAGTATTCTGGCCAAGAAGTCACAAATACTGAAATCTGTGATTTTTAGCACCTGTAAGACAATCAAGTTTCTGACTGATACACAACTGATCATTAGTAAAAGTGTACTGAAACTGGTACAATTTTTGCTTTACCAAGCCATTTATTTTTCAAATAAAGTCCAAGTATTTGATTTAAACATTTCCAAGCTACCTGCTTAGAATATCACAATCCAAAGTGTGCTGTATCACGAATATCTTTGATTCCAGCTCTTCCACTACAATATTTTTGCAGTTTCACATCAGCCCTCCCTGAACTGGATTTCCAGTGAGAGCTCAATTGGCCCAGGTATTTCCCAAAGAAACAACACAGACGAATTCACACATTACAGATCTAAAGCCACTCATTACTTACCTGCAGGAAGGATTTTCTCCTGGTGTCATAAAACAGATGATGTCACACAAGGGGACAGCAATTCTGCAGAGGCTCAGAGGAACTTCCCAGTGGCCACCTTGAACCTGGTCTCTAATTCTGCCCATTTGGAGTGCAATGCTCTCCCAAACATTTGCTACCTCCCTCACCTGTGAGTCTTCACTTGCCTTTTAGAGACAACACCTTCTACCTGGAACAGAAATCCTCCAAAATTCCCAGCTGCCTTGCTCTCCATATTCCAGTCTGTCCTAAGGCTCTCATCTTCCACTCTCCTAATCATAACTCATCTCACCAGAGCAGATACAAATATCTGGCATAACATATAAATTCCCTTGCCAATTTAGAAGCAGTCTTTTTTTTGGTTTACCATCCTCTACACAGCAGCCACTCAATTTGGAAATTATTTTTGTTTTGAGGGTGTTTCTTTGCTTTTATTTTCCCACTCTCTAGCCAAATTACTAAGATTTGATTTAAAGGGTCATCCTGGAAAACTGTACAATAAAATTAAATAATTCTTTAGAGAGTTAGGTCAGTCCTTCATGTGTAGGGCTGATGGTTGAGCAATTTCTAAGGTGAGTCCTTGATATCCAGTATCATTTGAATCTCAAGTGTTCCAATATTATCTTTGCCTGTCTCCTGCACCCGAAGTCCACAATCACAGCCCAGCAATCACACTTACTCTCTTCACACACAAATGTTGCCACTGATTTTAAGATAAGACAGATTCTGATAAAGCTGAGTTTTGTCTTATTTGGGTTTTTAATCTTTTGAATTGGTTGTCTGGCTTTCTAGAATAACTCTTCTTGGATACTCCCAACCAGAGGAGAATGGAAGTGAAACTATTTCTTATAAACCCAAGGTTCTTGCACAAGGGGTCCACACCATTCCCCTGAACTCACATGATCTGGCTATTATTGTATAAACAGTCTCTTCAAACATGAGGAGAAGCCTCTCAAATTGTGGCTGAAGTACGTTACTCAGAGTTCATATTTTTATCACCTTTGCACACACTTGGTTGTCAAAAGGAGACGTCTCAGGTGATGAGTGGTTATTAAAGCACAAGAAGCAGCATGTTGGGCACAAAGCCTTTCCCCAGCTAGTTAAGATGCTGCTGACACTGATCTTTTAACCCCAGTTGCCTACGGGCTCCCCAGTCAGCCTCTCTCCCCCATCTCTCAGCACTAACTGGTCACACCAGTAACAGCATGTTTGAACTACTTTGCTGAGGTTTAATTATTGCATTTGATGACACCTGCATGATCCAATTTCACACAGTTATGAAATATTAATTGCTTTCTGTACTGTAGAATATAGCACATTCAAGAGTGAAAAAGTAATGCTGTTACTGCCTTTTTTTTTGAACCAAAAATTTTAGATTATTTTCTCTGTTATCACTAAACAAGGGAAACAATAGCATCAGTTCTTTGCCACATTTTCTACCATGTCTTGGGCTGCAATTCACAAACACAATCTTCAGCCCTCCCTAAAGCCAGCAAATACCTGGTGTGCAGAGCTTGATCTCTTATGGACAGTTCTTGATTCAGTTGGAAGGACTGGCTGAAGGGTAAGTCTTGGCCTTTCAAGCCAAAGTGAACACGTCACCTCACAACACCTTGCACATACCCTTGCTGCTCCAACTACACCAATGGCATAAAACTCATTTTAATCTTTTTTTCTAATTAGATGGGACTTAATCTGCTCCTTCAAAACTGCAGTAAGTCTATGCACATAAACTGCAAAGCCACATGTTAAATAGTAACCTCTGGTTCAGACTGTCCAGCCAAACAATGCAAAACCTGAGGGAGGCAAAGGGCTTATCCACATTTACACAACTGCAGTGACATGGGGCAGGATAGGACCCAAACCTCCAGAGCATGAACCAAACATTACACACTTGGGAAGAGAGAAGAATTTCCTGAACTCCCACAATTTAAACCTGAATATAGACAGGTGAGTATTAAGGAAGAGTGGTGGCTCTGTTACTGCTGGATGTGTACTTGTCTCAGTATTACAGAAAAGAGACTAAAGGTTCCTGACACCACCAAAAGAGAACAATTAGGATGAGTTAAATAACATTAAAATAGTCTGTGAGCAGTTCAACATAGAAATATGAAAGTTACATGAGTAAAACTTGTCACCAGGCATCAAGCAAGTCTTGGATGGTAACTGAAGGAACAAGGGACTGAAACCACAGGGTTCATCACCAACATGGCAAAGCATTTTCTAACTGTGAAATTTCCATTGTGTTCTTCAGGTGCCTTTATGTCACCTAGTGAATGCTCTGATCTGAAATCCATGGCATTTCTTTTTCTTCCCTGTAAAACTCAAATCCTTAATATTTTTTATATGGTAAATTAGATATTTAATCCAGAAATCAAATACAACTTGGAGTACAGCTATACATAAAAAAATTTGTCTTTCCCCAAAATACATATGGCAATAAAGATAAGAAAAAACAAAGGTTTGTCTACAAGATTCTCTCTGTTTCTCCTGAAAAAAAAAAACCAACCAAACAAACATTCCACATAGTTTGGGCTAAAAAGAAGTTCTATTTTACTAGAACAATACTTCACTTTCGCTGTCACCCCATGCCACTCAAGGCAAAAGGACAGAACTATTACTGTTGTCTCACAAAGAGAAAAGTAATTTTTCTCTCATGTAGGCAAGAGTTGTTTTCCTTTACCCCACATGCTGACCATTCTGCAGAATCATTGCCATCTTACGTCTCTTCCCTGAAGAGAGACACAGAAATGATAAGAGATGGAGATTTGCTTTATGGAAGAGTATGTGCAACAGTTTCCACTTTGGGAAAAAATTTAACGAGAAAGAAAGAAATGCTATGGTCTTAAGAGAATATGTTGTTCAAACAATCTCAGCCAGCATCGCTCTTGGCAAGCATCTAAATAACTATTACAAGAGATTTATTATCTCTATACAACATCCACATTCAAGGCTAACTTTTAAGCTCAGCTGCTTAAATTTCCTAGATTACTTTAATTAGGGACAGCCAACATGTCCAGACTCAGCTACAAAGACTGAACATCGCAGAACACGTACCAGGATGTAACATGCAAAGTGTTCCCTGAAGACACAGAGAAACCCCTGCCATGGTGAAATCTGGGTGAACTCCAGTCACTCCAGCAGGGCCAGGATCTCAGGAGCTCAGTCTCTGCTTCCCCATTCATTCAGAAGAAATCCAGCCTCATATCAACTCATGTGAATCTTTCTCTATTTTATTCCCTATACAGACCAGAGGGAAGAACACCTGAGAACTTGTGCATGTGAGGAAGGAATAAGAAAGCACAGAGTCTGCTGGACTAGTCTTTGCAAAAATCTAGACCTCAGTGGTTCATGGGAATAATTTCAAAAAGTAATTAAGGCCAATCAATAAAAGTTACTGTAAATAAAGAGATCTCTATCTCTACCTAAAGGTGAGGATGGAACATTCTTTTGAAAAAATTAAGTACTGATATTATGAAACAGAAATATTTGTCAGTGCACTCATACATATGTGCATTTAAGTAAAAGAATATGCAGCAACTGTCCCAAAATGAAGTGAATTTAGCGTTCCAAAATTGAAAGGGAAAGAGCAGATTCCTACCACAAACTGGGGATGGATCATTAGCCAATACAGATTACTGTACTTTCACAATTCAAGAATTATTTTGATGCATTTTCATCCTCCAAGGCATTTATTTCTAAGATAAAGCATAACCAGTGACAGGTATACTTGGGAAGATGAATCTGGAATATTTTCCTTCAGGGTTAAGATCCAATCTACAAGGCTCTCATAGCCAGGAAAAAAAAAAAAAAAGAAACTAAGGAAAAAAAATAAAAATGTTCCTCAACAAAACAGAAAAAAAGCTAAAAATTTTAATCACACTGGAACACATACAAAAAATAATTGTGCTTTGAAAAGAGATGCTATGAAGTTGGCTTAGACTGGGCTGGAAGGAAGTAGAATAACAGTGCAAGTACATAACTGGGTAATAAATGACAAAAGGATTGGGTAACCAGACCAAGGTTAAATAACCCACTTGGACCAGTTCTTTAGTACTTACTGTAATTTTGCTAAATTTAAAGTACTAGACAAAATGTTACTGACTTATCTGTCTTTTCCAAGTGGGGAAATTATAATCCTGCTGCTAATTCCAGTATTATGCAAAGAAAAAAAAAATCTTATTTCATTCAAAACTAATTAAGAACATCACTGTTAATCTTGATAGGGATTTTTATTGGTAGTTTTTTCCTATCAGAGTGGAAACCAAAAATATTTTCTTTCAAGACAAGAATTTAAATTTGGAAGGACTGGACCAATTCTGGAACAAAATCAGTTTAAAAGACTTAAAACGGTTGTAAAACAGATTTTCCATTCTTTTCCAAAGTGGATTAGTAATATCCTTGGAGACATGCAGGAACTCCAGCCAGAGGCAAGCCATGTTGGAACACAGAGCACAGACACTGAAGAGGAATGCTGCCATTCCACTTCAAATAGAAACTTTTTCACAGCGAGAATTTTATTGTTTTGAGAAGAACAGATAGAGACAGATGAGAACTGTGAACAGTCAGACCACCAGTTGAGTAAAGAAAGCTCATGGAACAAGCCAGAAGATACGACTTAGGGAAAAATTCCACTTATATGAAATAGTTCTGGACATCAAGGGAAGGAAAAACATTGATAAACATTTCTTCCAAAAAATTCCCATTAAGATAAAGGTGGTAACCAAGTTCATAACCTTGCCAACAGCAGTCTACAAAACCATCTAAAATGACATTTTCCTGTTCCAGTGAAATCAAATTAAAAGTGATGAACAGAAGCCTTCCTCAGACAATCATCTAAACAGTTTGTGGAGCTAAATGAAATGCCAGGGTTATGTTGTCTCGAGCAATAGCCTCTTGCTGGCTTTTATCTCCATTATGTCTGAGACATTTGCAAACATTTTCAAAATTAGTGTATTTCTTTCAAACCCAACAATTACTCCCAGTGCCTATAAACAGCACAGGCAGCAGGAGATTTAATTAGTTGCCCTAGAAAGACAATCCGATTTAGGCATAATTTCTGCTTCTGTTACTCTTTCAGTCACAGCAACGACGACTTGAAAATGTAGACACAAACAAATATAATAACCCTGGATCAAAACAAAAAACCCCAAACTACATAGTTCACCCCATTTTTTCTTTTAAATTTAACAGCAATTACCAGTTTCTTCTGCAAATATATACCTTTTAACAGTAACTGGAAGTGACTGATTCTGCCAAACTGTGCTTCATGATTTCTGGGCAGTCAACTTTACTGTATTGAAATTCCAAACTACAAGAAAGCACTGGGAATGTATAACATAAAAACAGAGTTTCCTAAAGGAGCTGGACACAGATACAAAACCCTTCCATTTTTTGGTTTTAAATCTTAACTGAGTTATTTACAAGCATATAAGTATTAATTTTCACTTGGCACAAGTGGCAACCAAACCAACAAAACAAAATAAACTTCAAATGGAACAAAAAAACCCACAAAGGCAACAAGCATTTAGATGCTTAATCATGCACATAATCAAAAGACAAGAGCAAAAACACCAACCACAGCGAAGTGAAAATGTATTAAAAAAATTACTATACCTCAAAGTCTTTTCCAAGCTCTGGGTGCAGTTTAGTTGGCCCTCACATCAGCTCCCCCTGAAGCTGAGCTGTAAAGGAATATTTGATGGCAGGCACCAGGCCATTCCAGGAAAAGCCCTGCTCTACCCAGGCCCTCCTGCCAGCAGAGCCACCCCACTCTCTCAGGTAGATATTTATTTTAGGCTTTTCATTAGATCTTTCCAGAGTTCCTTTTCACCATATTTTCAAGCTTGCTTTGCAGGACACTCTTTTCTTTTCCTCCTCCTCTGTTGTCCTTACACATGTATCATGTGCCCAGGGGCATGGGATGAAGACTTAATTGCTGGATCCAGGTGCCACTTGAACCAAATCACAGGATGAAATGCAGCTGGTCACACTCACCATGGAATTAAAAAGCAGTGGGATGGATCCTCATTTAAAATCCCAGTGACAAATAAACCCAACTCTGCCTTCAGTTTAAGATTTTAAGTCTTTTAGGTTTTGGTGAAGCATTTAGATGAAATGATGGCACTCATACTTCTGTTTTCACAAGGATCATTCCCAACCCTTTATACTGTGAAAAAATTTACTGCTGTAAAACTGTATTATTAAGGAACTGCTTGTTCTCCTCCTCTCTGCCTTGAGAATTAGAAGCAGCCTTGCCATGGCAGGCTCCAGCAAAACCTCTCCCTGCCAACTTGTTTTCCTGTGCTAGGTTTGCCAGCTCCTCATCATGTACCATGTAGGTACAAGGAATGTAGGTACTGCCTGCCAGGAATGGCTGTCAGTGGTATCTGCTAAGACACCAGATTGATGACACCAAAACAGGCCTGGGAAGGGACTGTGCCCCACTTCATTGCACCAAACTCCTGCAGACCTGGAGGGCACCTTTTGTCACTGAAGAAGGGGTCTGAGCGTACTGGAGGCAATAATTGGGGATGGGAGGCAGAAAGGAGGAGAAGCAGCCCCCTTTTTCCCCCATTTTCTTTCAGCAGCCCAATTTAGTCCTGCTGCCCCAGCCAGCCCCACCCTCCAGCAGTAATTAGTGGTGCCCTCAGGCTTTGGATTGCAAAATTCATTTCTGCCTGCACAGGTGAAATTGGTTTCTTTGTTACTCCACTGGAATGAGCACAAACAACAAAACCACTGTTTTTCCATGATGCTCATGAAGGATAGTACTAAATCTACATTGTACATAGGATGTGGATGAAAACACTGGCAGAAAAAAGAAACTTCAGGAACTAGGTTTTCTGTAAGATGCCTGGATAAGCTGAAAATTTACATGTCTTTAAAACCAAGCCAGGCAATCAAGGAAGATTTATGCTTTTAGAAACGTCTCAGAAGTTTCTGCTGACTGATTTTCTGCTCCCTGACTTCTCCCTTTTGCAAAAAAACCTCTCCAATTAAGATCAGTTCAGAAAACAGACCAGGCTCTTCCATTGGTCTCCTCACCAACATAACCTTCTTTTCCCTGGAAAAGGCAAAGAAGGAGAAAGCTGTACAGACCCAGCAGGCTAAGACATGTTACACGTGCTCCTTTTGCCAGGCAATCAGTGGTCAGGTGTAACATGAAATCTGAGCTGGTTAACTGCTCTATCCTGCTGCAAACATGTTCTCCTCCCTTGCTGTGGAGAATGAAGGGATTAAAAATTATTAACTAGGAGCTTAAGCATATTATTTTGCCCAGAGAAAAAGATAACATGCTTCTGGTGAGACCGTGCAGCCCATAAATTTCTGCGGTATGCAAACATTACCAAGCTACTTTACTTTCCATTTTATCTTCGTTTGCATAATGTGTACTCAGTGCAGAAGGTTATTTTAATGTAGCAGCAAATTTTGAAAGTGCCAGGCATGGCATTCAACTGAGGAACCAGAAAAAAAAAAATAATTATTCCCACAGCTTTAGTTATAACAAATCAAGACTAGAAGCAAGGCAGCCTAGCGTGCTGTTCTGATTCCTAATCCTTTGTCTAATCATTTATATCTTATATGTAAAAAAGGGATTATTACACCTCTTCCACTGTTATCTGGAGATTTTCTACCATGACTCAATGAGCTATTAAAAACATTATTTCTTCTTTATGCCCACAAAAATGATTGGAACACACAAGGACGTTTCTGCAGGGCAAGCAAGGCTATTATCTAGAAGAGCTCCGGTTATTCCATGAGAAACAGATACATGCACATCCTTATCCTAACAAGTAGCTATTTCAAAAAGCTGTAAATTCTTGTCTTACTTCAGGAGGTGAATGTGAGGTGTATTATCTCCTTGTCTTAGAGTAAGACTTATCTGTTTGGCAGCGCTGCTGGAAGCTGATGCATTTCAAACTCACACAACAGTTTGCCCTGAAGTGACTTGTTTGTGTGTCCCTGATCAAAGAGACTCGTCCCAGCTCAGTGCCAGAGCCAGGACAGGACAGGACAGCCACTGTGTCCCTTGTGTTTCTACAGACACCATCGTATCCTCTGACAGCTTGAGTTCAGTCCACTAAGCACAAGAGCTTCAAATGCTTCCTGGACAACGCTGTTTGATTCCTTCCCCACTGAGTAAACCCGGTGTAAAAGCTTGCCAGTTACAAACAACTCATGGTTCACACACTCCACATGCTAAAAACTGTGAACAACCCAAATTGGAGCAGTAACTACATTCAATTGTTAACTTTGTGTAACCTCATTTCTGACTAAACACTGTACTTGGTGTCATGAATTCAAAGCCAGAAATACTCTTTAATCACTGGCTCCAGCCACCACAGACCTTCAGTCCAACTCACAGCAAACCCCCCTGTCCAGGTACTGGGCAGATGTAAATGTAGCCATTAGTCACTCAGAAGTGAAAAGCTCCATCCCAAAGAGTATTTTCACAAATGGAAAATTATGGAAATCATCTGTGTTAGCTTTGAAGATGAAAAGTTCAACACTTGCAAGCAAAGTGATGTTGTAGCAGATACTACAGAGCTGAGTAAAACAGCTGGACTGATCAGCAGCAGTTAATTGCAATATGAAATTCCCAGCACCATTAGTGTTTGGCTAAAAAATCCACATCAAAAAGAGTAGAGACCTGTCCAATTTTAATATTCCCCCCCCCCTTTTATAATATATGGGCATATAGGTTTTGTGTGGCCTTTTAGTTTTATTTAGTTCAGGACATGTCCAAACAGCTCAGGTAAAGCAAGAATGAGAGTTCTAGAATCTTAATTTCCAGTTTGCTGCTAGATATTGCCTGCTTGCAGCAAGTAAAAGAGAAAACACTAGATGATAAAACAGGGGGGTGAAAAAAAGAACTATTTTTTTATGTATGTAACTTTTAAATCTTAATCTAGCCAAAGAAACTGCAAAAAAATTCAGACAGATGAAGCACCTGTTTGAAACATCTGCTTCAGCAAACATGTGCTTTTCTTGGGGAAAAAGAAATCTAAAAGAATTAAATAAGATATCTGAGCTAAGGGAAATAGATTGCTTTCACATGTCTTATCTGAAGATTTGGGGTTTTTTTTGCCAGTAAAGATGCTATTTTAAAGTTATAATTAGAGCTGGCTTGAAAGAAGCTGTGAAAAGAAATGTGTTGGCAATTTGACCAAATGATCTGCAGTTTTGATGAAAGCCAGCTGGCTTGGGTAACATCATTTACAAGCATTACAAAGCCAGTGTAATTTAATTCTTAATTTTAAATTCTTCATGTTTCTGATTGTAGTAAAACTCCTGACATAACACCTATTCAACGTAACATTACACTGGGGGGCACAAAAACGTGGCTTCTCTGACTTGTCATGCCAGTTTTGCAGTTCAAACTCTTCTCAAATGCTGCTTTTTGGCTACTAATGTTGTGCAACGGTCATGAAAGAGGCATTTTGTTGTTTCCAAAGGGTATTTTATACAGGCAGCTGACTCTCTCATTCCTGCAGCACCTCAATGGTTACTTCTCCTCCTACAGGGCTTCCAATATGAATTTTTATCAGAATTAATGAAGAAGAATGTCTCATGCTTAGTGGGCAGCAAGGTAAGTTCAACACAACACTATGACTGAAAGATGCTCGAGTCATAAACTGAACTCACAGCAGAGTGAAGCTTTAACAACTGGCTCATGTTCTCTCTGCTATCATTTCCAAAAATACAGTTCTATTCCAAGAGTGACGAAATAACAAATGGTTCCACACCTGCTTGGTTTCAGTGATGGTGCAGCAATGGGTGCTTTAGCTGGTTTTCCTGAAGTGATGTAAAACAAAGTGACATGAAAAGGAAGGAAGAAAGGGAATGGAGAAACTACAACCTCCTAACATTGTTACTGTATCCCATATGCTCAAGCTGCAGACCACTCAAGTATCTAATTCCTCCTTTGCTGAGTATTTTTATAGCATTCTGTCTTGCAGTTCCATTTTAACTCTCTGCAGTGATCAATGCAGGTAATTTTACCTGCAGTTCTACAGCGTGACACACCTCGACATCAGGAAATTCCTCCCTGAAATCGAGTTGAACGGTGTCTTTGGGAAGTGTCAGGTGTGCTGAACACGAGCAGCTGGTGCTGAAGTTGAGCAAGCTGTTATTTGACTACCAGAGTCCCAAAGACAGGTGGTGCCACTGCTCCCTCCAGCAGTGTCCCAAGTGTAGCATTTTTTTTCCTTTGGTGGCATAAGTCAGGCTTTGATCTGTTCTGGGCAGAGAAAAGGCACCTGAGCTCAGCTGATCATCATCCACTGACAATTTTAGTGTCAGCACATTTAGTGAATGTTAAGCTAAAAGCCAACAGACTCATTCCATCAGGTATGTGAAACATTTAAGTGCTGTGACATTTCTCAAATACCAACAGTGTGGATGTGGGAGCCTTTACCATTATGGTCCACAGAGGTTCAACCCCCAGTACATGTCTCATTTGGGACATAGGATTATCTATACTGCTTTCTCCCTACAGTGTTAACTGTAATAAATACCATTTTAAGGATACTTTAGAGAAGCTCAGTGTCTTTCTTGCTGGGGATCATAAGGGACCAGCACCTCCTAGTGCAGAACACACGATTCTGTAGATCACACCTTGCTTGGTAAGAGACCTGTGCAGAAGTATGCACATATTTATGAATTTTCACCTTTTTTTTGTGCTAAAAGAAGGTAATTGAGATGAAAAATCTTCAGGTAGGTCTGACACATTGCATTGATCAGACACCACCACACTGACCCTGTGTCCTGAGCATTGTTCTCCTGCTCAGAAAAATATGATCCCCTCTGCAACAGCCCATTCTGGGCAGACTGGACTGACTCTCACTTAGGCCACAAAAATTAACTGGGGATTGCTGACAATAGCCATACACCAGTTGAAAACTCCAGTGCCCCAAAGGGATAAATATAAGCATATATTTCAAACCCAATTAACATTTTGGCTCCAAATGTTTGGCAGAAGAAGGAGAAGAGTAAACATTTTATAACTTGCCTTTGCATGGAGTACCTATGAGGAGTTCATTTATTTGCTAATAAGGTCAACGTGAGTCATTTTTCTAGTCTGTAAATCTGGCATGCTGATACTTTCCTACTGCTGAGACTTGACCTTGAGGGATGTGTTACATGCTGTGTTATTATGCACTAACACCTCAGTGTTATATATTCTCCTTCCTGTCAGGTAACTTGGAATATGTGCTTTGCTCAGAGGCACAAGTTTCTCTCTCTGGCAGAAGAGGAACAGACTCCCAAGATCCTAAAGTCACTGCCCAGGGTCTGCCTGATGGGAATGCACTGCAAGAAGGGGGACTATTTCTGACAGGATGCAGGTTTGAATTACAATTCTTTCAAAATTCTGGTAAAATTGCTGCTCTGAAGAAGTTGTGGGGAAGCAGCTTTTTGAGAGGGACTCAAGAGTCAGAGAAAGGAAGGAATGCAACCCTCACAAGCTGTTTTATCATCACTCCTGGAAGGAATAGATACTGTGGTGAATTTTAGGAGAGAGAGAAAAAAATCCCTTTTGTGGTAATTAATTTTAAAAGAGGAATTCAAGCACTTTTATTTTTTTTTACAGAATGCCTACAGCTACTCAGCTCTGCCTATGACAGAGGCTTATCCTGATAGAAAAAAATGGTAACAACTATTTCTAGACCTTGAAGCAAAATCAGGGCATATGGGATGTGAGGAACTATGCAGCTCCTGTAAGGACTTTTGGAGGCAATTCCTGGAAAGAATCTAGATCCAAGATTTCCTAGAAAACCTGGGAAAATTCCTAGGAAGGGAAATTACTAGAACAGCACAGGAAGTACCTCAGGATCTAGATGCAGGACTCACCATAAAAGTGAGAAAATCTCAAGAAATGGTGTAGGTCCAGTAAAATCTAGAAAAGATCTCAGTCCAAGAATTCCTGGAAAGATTATACATTCAGGAACACCTGCAAAGGCCAGGGAAGTTCCTAGAAAAGATCTAGATCAAGTGATTGCAAGAAAGTGCTAGGAAATTCTTTGAGAATTTCCCAGTACAGTAAATCATAACATAGGTCTCAATCTAGGTGTTCCTGGGAAGGCTCTTAATCCAGAAAAACTCCCAGAAAGATCCAGATATTCTGGAAAAGTTTACAGATGTCAGAATTTCAAAAAATACTGTAGCCTGAACGTTGTTTATTCCAAGTTGCTTAAAAAAATGGAGTGATTTTTACATTTCATCCCTTGACTTAAAGCCAGTAACAGTTTCCACGTGGCCAAATCACTTCCCAGCTGAGCATTCCTGTACTGGAAAGGTAAATAGAAATGGAGTCTCTCTTATGAAGTTTCTTCATTATTGATGAAGAAGAGCTACAGAAAACCCCAAACAAATGTATGGGGACACCTGTGAGTTACTTTCTGTCATAGAAGCAATCCTGGGTAAGATTTCAAGTATAACACTGACATAAACAGACTGGTGAACTAATTCTGGGATCTGCAACTCGGGGTAGGGTTTTTTTAGTCTGGTCTATTTAGGCTCTAATGTGATGAATACCATTGTCATGAGTAGGGTCTGTCCCATCCCCACACATCCCGTTTACACAGCTGGCCCCAACATTTAATCTCCTCAGAATCCAGTTCACTCCCCTCCAGCTGTTCTGACTCAATGCTCACAGTAACATTTCACTCCAGTACAAGTGGCTTTGCCTCTCAGCACCAATTTATTAAGTAAGGAAACACCACTGTGAGACCACAGCTGCACCAATCACTCCCTGTAAATAGAATGGCAGATGAGGAAAACTTTGGACTTCTGGGCTGCTCATTATCTTCTGAGGATATATTTTCTTCTCCAGTCACTGCCAAGTTTTAAGCTACAGCCTTTCCATCTTCTGCTCATACAAGAAGTTGGAAGATATCAATGATGTCACTGAGAAAGTCCTCCCCAAAAGCAAACAGAAGCTTTAAAAGGGCTAAAGCACAAACATACCAAGGTCTCTGACAGCTGATTTCAGAAGGATGTATGAAAAGAGAGAAAAAAACCAACACCTCAAGGTACAGGTACTTTGAAAGAAAATAATGCAATTTTCTTTTCTGGGGGAATATGGAAGATGGGCCATATGAGATCTAGAAAAATACAGTGTCCATCACACAAGGAAACATCAGCTAAGGAAACAAACACATTCATTCATGCAGCATTTTGCCTTTAAATCAGCATTTCTCAGAGTTTGCTTATATATTTTACATAGATCCACTCCTTGCATTGTTTGCTGAATCATAATGATTCGAGGGTAAAGCTTTTCTAAGGACTAAGCTAAACCAGAACTAGGTTATTCCTCCCAGGTTATCTGCACAGAATGCAGAAAAGCATCAGCATTCAGTTTTACAGTAAACCAGCCCATTCATTAATTACTATAAGGGACTTTTCCAGGCTACATTACAGATCCCAGTGAAACTCTACTGAGCAAGAATTAAATGTTGAAAGAAGTCACTGAAAGAATAACAGTAATTGTGCAAAATGAAATGCCAGAGGTGCTAAACTCTTGGTTTAATATATTCTATTTTGTACAAAACACACCAGAATTCTTTAGAAAAGGGAAAACCAACCTTTCATATGTAAGTTCACACTGTAGTTCACCACACCCTACTTTGGAAAAGATACAATCCCGGAGTGCTCTCTAGTGGCTGTCAGTCAAAAAAACCTCTGTAGCCTGTGCTCCCAAGTTTAAAAATACACAAAATAACCATAAATATTCAGTTGCCCCTGTAGTCAGCCACGACTCCCTGGAAGAACAGTGCTCCTGACAAAGAGGATCAAAGCCAGGGCACAGGGAGCCCCTCTGCAACAGCTTCTAAAAACGGGCTTGAAACACCTTTAGTTACAATTAATCAGAGCTGAGGTTTTGAATGTGAATAGAAAATGAAAAAAAACCAAAAATCTGTTTAAATGAGAACAAATTCAGATTTTATTTTGTCTCCAGGCTCGTTGACCTGACATCTTTACCAGCTCACTGAGGAGCAGACAGTGACTTAAGGCACAGTCAGAGGCAGAGGAAAAGGGAAGTTACATTCCTTCTCTTCCCTTGACAAATGTGATCACATTCCCTCACATTTAATAAATTGTGAAGCTGCTTCAGAGAGGGCACTTGTGTTTGTGTCAGCCTTCTGCACTGACTCCAGGCTTGTTCTTTCCTAAGGACTGAATTCCATAACAAAAATGCAAATATTGATGTGCCTGAAATTATATAGAAGAAATTGAGCACAGTTGATGATGATTAAGTGTGAGGTGTCTCACAAACTGGTATCAAAACGTGGGACCTTTTGACTCTTGAACAAACTCCAGCTGTGCCAGATTTCTTCCTCATCCTGCAAATGGTGGTGTGAAGGGAAAACCATTCCCTTCTGCTCCATCTGGACTTTTCAGTTGGGACTATCAGGCTGCAAAATGGGTGCCTATTTTGGGCTATTAAAACTATCTTACTGTGCTTAAAACACGAGTCATAAAACAGGCCTGAGGCTTCTCCCTCTCCCTGAGCTTCCCACATTGGAGCATCACGTGAGGACAATGCAGAGCCCAGGGAGAATCCCGAGTCCTGGGAGGCTGAGGACAGGGATGATGCATGTGGAGAGCTCTGGTTCACTGGGCTGACCCTCTCCAGGAAGTTCAGCAGGACACAGCCTGCAAATGCAGCTGCCTGGAACCTGCACATTCCACACCCCAGCTGAAAGCAGGACAAAAAGGGACTGTTACATTTCTTACTTGAATTTTTATCTTATGTGGGGATTCTTTAAAAAAAAAATATATATACACTTTCAAAACTCAATAGGCAAATATTTGTCTCTAAGAATTCCATGGTATATGTATTGAGTACAAAAATACAACAGGTCAGAATGCCCTGAGGGAAAGGTGAGTTCTGGGAGCATCCAAGCCAACCGTAGTGCTGAAATATGAAGCATCCCAGACAACAACTGACCCACATTCCCTGACAGTGCCAAGGCAGGGTGGGAGTGCAGGGAGATGTACTCTGAAAAAAAAAATACCCTGGATTATTTTTAGAGTGACACAACACTAAAACCTAAAACCAAAACTTCTGCTACCAAGAGTAGCTGGAATAGCACTGAAGGATCAGTCCTGAAGGAAAACCAAATACAAATTCCAGTCTAGAGCACAAGCTGCAGGGAGAAGAACTATTCACATTATGTTAAATGTGGTATTTCTGTGGGATCAAGGCCTTAAAGATTTAGTCTCTTGTAAAATGTCTTACTAATGAGAAGTTATACATTGGTGTTGGTTCCTTCAGATGCATAAATAAAGGCTGGATGGCAAAATTACCCTTCAGAATAATTCAGTAATTCCCGTGGCTTTCTCATAGGCACAGCAAGAGTTTCCTCAGTGTTTCCTCAGTGGATTCTCTCAGCTCCATCAGATATTTATTCAGCCAAATAAAGAACAAATTGCTGAGTGTAAAACCACTACTAAAGGTCTGCAGCATCATCCATTAGCTCCAGGATTTCCTTGACAGCACAAAGGATTGCAGGCTGCCAATTATAATTAGAGCTCCCTGTGGTCTTAAGCAGAGCTCCTCATTGCCCTGGATAGGAAAATGCAGGTTAAACCCCAAGAGTAATATAAAATGGACCCAAAGCTGGTCCCAGGGACTGTGTTTTACAGAACTGGATATATCTCTGTAAACAATGTGTAGGTGACATTAGCATTGGGCAGAATGCACAAGCTGTGGCATTTTTACAGTGCCTCTGGTCTCCTTTTCAGGAAAACTAGTCAGAGCCCACATGAAAATTTAACAAGTACATACTGTACCACTCAGATGCACATATACAACATCTTTACAAATGGAGAAAGAGATTGATTTTGACAGCTTCAGTTCATGGTGCATTAATAAACAGAATTTTTGTAACAGCCATGAAGCCAAGGGACAAAGGAGACAAAATGTTAAAATAATTCATGACTTCTGAATTATTTTGAAGCAGCAAACCTACTGGCATCTTCCCTGACTGATCTAATTGGACTTGTTTCTAGTTTATTCTTTCTAGGAGGGGGGAAAAGCCAACATCAGCAAAAAAAACCCTCTTTGCCAATTTATTAAAGAATATGACTACCTAATTCTAAGTACCACAGTCATACGATCCTTAGCTGCATGGACACCCATCTCCAACACACATGTTTACAAAGGACAAACAAAATCACTGAGAATTCATTCTTGTAAATAATTAATGGTATATTTAGCAAAGATTTGTGTTCCGAGTCTCTGTATTTCCCATTAGGTTAGAAGAAAACATTTTTAGACTACATGTTAATAATAAAACAAAAATTTAGTTGTGCAACTGGACCTTGAAGGACTTGGCCCCGCAGAAGTAATTTGTAGGGGAGAGAGGCTTAAAATATCTGGGTGGTTCACAGATGGTATTAAACTCACCTTGGGAATTCCTTTTCAATGCATTTTTTTATGTCCAGCCCTAGAAAGATACAATTATATAAAAATGAGAAGCACATAGAAGGGACAAGTGAAAACAGTGGGACTCTTTGTAGCAACCATCTGACTTTCGGCCTCACTGGAAGAATGTGCCAGACAAGATCTGGATGAAGATGTTAAAGGGTTTGATTCCAAAATACAGGAGATCCCAGCTGCATAGTCTGAAGGTGTTCTCCTGACTACAATTTACTGCTGTTTGGAAGCAAAGTGTATTTTACAATAGCACAGAAATGTCCATGATGACACTGTTCTGACTTTGCTTGTGACAGTGTCAGTCTCCAGCCTTGAGTCGTGGACCAGAAGATCCATCTAATCCTGCCTTGGGCTAACTTTTCAGGCTAAAAGTTCACCAGTAGGACTGACCCCAGAGAAACAACCACTGCCTCTGTCCATCAGGTGAATTGGGATTAAATTGTTGAGCAGCCTGACCTTCCAAAACCTGCAGCAAGATGGCATTGGCACCATTAAGAAACAGCACACTGAGCTGCAATACAGCAGGTGAGGAGCTGTCATGACACAACTGTCCAAAAAATTATACTGCAACAGAAAAACAAGTTAGCTCAGTCTTTGCTGAAGAATGATTTCTCAAAAAGACTATCTGCATCTGCAAAAGAGCAGAAGCACAACCCCCACAGCAGGGATCTTACTGCACATCCATATTTTCCCTAAATGAGGATGTAAAGCAGTACATAAATCTTGACTTCATCTCTTAGAAACCAGTAACTTTATTGTGTAGGAATGTTATTAAGTCCTAGTTTTCCTTAAAATTAAGCTAAAAATTCCTGAAATTAATTTGTAGCTGTTCTGCTTCCTGTCTCAAGTCTTGCTTCAGGAGTTGGTGAGTAGGAAGCTGAATAGATGAAACTATCCCAAAGATTACTCTATCCCAGATGGATATATAATATGGGAACTGGAACCATGACTTTTGGGGAGTCATGTGATACATGACTTCAGTCTCAAACCAGATATTGCTCTGCTAACCTGGACCTTGTTTATTGTGAGTTCTAATCAATTTGGTCTTTCATCCTCTTGTCTTCAGCTGCTGATCAACTCTAGACTTTCTGTATTTCCTTCCATGGACTGAAGCCCAAGTTAGCTCCCAATTATAATCTCACCTTCTGTGAGATGCTCATAAATTCTGAATATTATGATCTTCGCTAGATTTTAGGTCCTCAGGAACTGTGACCTGTGACCTACTGAAGGAACCTCTGGCACTCATTTCATGTTTCACTGGCCCCTAAAGTATTTTAACTCCCCAGCAGCCAAATTTCTTGTGTATCATGGTCAGCGTGTGAAACACCAGCTGAAGTCCTGTGTTACCCAAGAAATGATGGTGACAAAATGCCATTGAAGTAAATGTTGAAACACCAACATGAATTGAATCAGAATTTTGCCCTGCAACTCTGCATCAAAGATTCCTCAGCTCTGATCCAATTAGCAGAGGACACGACTTTTCCCTTTCCGCTTCTGCTGACAACTGAATGATCTTCACTACTTGAATTAATTTGAAAAAATTACATGTCACAATTATTCTGGATTTGGCAGCAGGATGAGATCTGAATCAGAATGTACTGTTTGCATGCAATACATAATAAAGAGAAATGGCATCTCTGATAAAGGTACAAATTATCCAAGCTTAGGTTGCACATTAGAAAAAGGTTCTTCCCCCAGAGGGTGGTTGGGCACTGACCAGGCTCCCCAGGGCAGGGGGCACAGCACCAAGGCTGCCAGAGCTCAAGGAGCTTTTGGATGATCCTCTCAGGCACCGGGTGTGACTCTTGGGGATGGGCATATGCAGGGCTAAGGGTGGAACTTGATGATCCTTGTGGATTCCTCCAAGTCCACACATTCTGTGACTCTGATGATCTTCCTTTCTATTTTCCCCCACCTCTTCCTCTCCTGTTCCTTCCCTTGTAAAACGCCAGAGCGAGCACTGGAGCTGTGAAACAAAGCAAACGTGGAACCCAGCGATTCCTAGAACAGCTCTGGAGTATCAGAGATGTTCAGTGTGAGTGTGCACACGAGGCCACCAATAAACAAGTCCCTGATGCTTATTCATTTTTTATTTGCTTGCCATCGTAGAACATCACTGTGCTTTGGAGGAGACGTTTCAAGTCTTTGTAGTCCCGAAGCCGTGAGTGCTGGATGACATTTTGTCTCTTCTCAATGACACACAAGTATTGCCTTGACAAACAGAGGCTCAAAATAGGCCCCGTGTCCTCTTTACAAAGAAAGGATCTGAGGGGAACCCACAAAGTAAATAGAGCCAAGAGCCTTTTGAACATGGGGATGCTCCTCTTTACTGTTACGGGGAGCACGCTGAACTACAATGAGCTGGCAGGAACATCTCAAAAACCAGGTTAAGGCTCACAAGCAACAGAACAAGTGCTTTCTGCTGCTGCATCTAAGGAACTGCTCCTAGCAAGCCTGTTTGAGCCTTGGCCATCAGAATAATCTGAGCATGAAAGCTGATATTGTCAATCCAAATGTACCCCGAATTCTTTCCTCTAAACAACACCACAAAAAGAAACATCAGTTCTGCTGAGATCATGTGCAGCTTCAGACTAACTAAAATGAGGTTGTTTTAATATTCTGCTGATTCAAGAAAAACAGCACTGACATGACTCACCTCTTTCCTTTCTCCTCCTTTCTAACATAAGTTTGGTTTTGTCTTTATATAACTAGCTCATAAAACATGCATTCATTTGTCTGAGAGAAAACAGATTAATCAAACCATGCAGACCATTTATATAGTTGCATTTTATAAGTTTTTATCAAGCAAAGTTGTATCAAATGGACATGCACTGGTTTGCTTGTGGACTATGCATCAAAATAAATAGAATTAAATAAATTTTATTTTCCCTCTTGTGTTCCTTGTGTGGATATTTCATTTTAAGAAGTATTTTCCTGTAACTGAGTGGATGCCAGTTGCAGAAATATCTGCTACTAAGCTAGAAAGATTTCATCATAACTTTTCATCATAAGTATCAAAGGCTAGAAATCATCTGAGAGAGAACTAAACATATCAGATCATTGTAGTTTCTGGGGAAATGCTGCAAACTCGTTTACCACAAGACTGCTAGAGTGAGAAAATAAACCAAATAAAAGGAGGGTTATGTTTCTACTAATAGCCATTCTGATCCTGCAAATATTTTTGGTTGTGACACTTACAGAATCATATCAGGTAGTAAATGGAAACTTGAGGACAATTTTTCAGGTGCTTTATACTCACAAGAAGAACCAGGCTTAGTTTCATTCCAATTTCAGAGGGATTTACAAATCAATATACTTGGAATATATTGGTTAGTGCATGACTTCATCAGCTCTAAGTTTGTGAAAACGCTCCATTCCTTTTGGTCTTTCAACACGAAGACCAGATTTTACCTCAGATTTTTCCTTTCCAAAGCTCTGTCCCAGGAGGAATGCAGAGCCTGCTTTAAGGTAAGGTAGTGAAATGTGCAAATAAATTCTTCATCATCATCATCAGTGCAACTTGAAAGTAAAAGACATGCAGATAATCGGAATTTTTACCCAAGACTAGTTAGCACCATAGGTTTAAACAATTTAACACTGTAGCCCCTCTCCCAAACATGATGATGGTTCATTTGGGAAGAGCAAGGTGGTCCAGCAACAGCTCCCTCAGCGGGCAGGAACCCACCTGGGATTTATTCCCAGAATGAGTCTCTCGGTGCCTGGTTTGGCAGGAGGGAGAGAAAACGAAACTCTTTAACAAAGTGAAAACAGCAAGGCAGATTCCAGCCTTGTTTGACTGTTTTCTACCAGACAATATTTTTGATCCAAAAGAACCTGTAGAGTGTCCTTTACAGAGACAACCAGTGTGTCAGCTGGTTAAAAATACATCCATCTCATCTTCTGTGCTTCTGTAGCTGCTAAAGCTGTCTGGGAGATATTTTCTTGCATTGAAAAATATTTTAGTATATTCAGTCTTGTACAAATGTTTAAATCTGATATGGAGCTTTTCAACCCTACATTTTAAACAAGGAATCAGTATCGTTCTTCATCTCAGAAGGCAGCTCTATTGATTAGTGCAAACAGACTTTCACAGAATTCACTAGAAACCATCAGCATTTTCTAGCACGACCTAAAAGCTATATGGAGAAAAACCATTTAAAACTTGCTACTTCCTCTCTTTTTGGGACTAAAAATAGATTTGGCTCATTATCTCACTTGGCACCTTAATGTATTCCATTGCATGATGGCACAGCTGAGATTACACCACCACATGCTTCTTCTTCCTCAGGATCTACCTTATACAGAGCAAGAAGGGACAGTTCTCATTGAAAGAGAAACTCCTTGGTATTTTACTTTAAACCTTTTCTTCAGTTTCTGTTCTCATGGCAATATTCCCCCTCATTAGATGCAGCCATGGGTGGAGGTTACCCCAACAGCCACACTCAGCCCTTGTTCAAATGGAGTCTTGGAAGAATTTTCTTACCAAGCTCCACCATTAAATGCAGGTCCACAGACTTTTTTTTTTCCCAAAAGGCCACTACGGTGACCAAACCTCAGGAGACACACAGCCCAAAGGTGACTCACAAATAAGATGTGTGCAGGTGGTTAACTGTGAAACTTCTGCTTAAAGAAAAAAGGCAAACACACTTCTCAGTGTCACAGATGGGATGTACTTGGGGTAAAACCCACCCAGTGACCCCACAGAACTGCTTTGTTTGCACCTGCTTTCAGAAATGGCTAAAGCATATTTTCTTTAGATAATGTTTCTTTATAAAATGTTTGCCATGTATTTCTGGAGAAACAAAGCTCGGTGGTGCTGAGTAATAGAATAAGAGGCAATGGGCAGAAACTGATAGACAGGAAGTTCCACCTGAACATGAGGAACAACTTCTTTACTATGCAAGTCAGGTTGTGGAGTTTCCCTCACTGGAGATATTCCAGAACCATCTGGATACAATCCTGTGCCATGTGCTCTGGGATGACCCTGCCTCAGGAGGGAGGTTGGATCAGATGATTCACTGTGGTCCCTTCCAACATCACTCATTTGGTAACTCTGTCCGTGAATGAGGGGCTGCATTAATGGAAAATTTTCTGGCACAAAGTTTCACCCCTAAAATTTTGCAGTCTTATACCTGTATAGCCCCAGGAGCTTGCTCAGCTTCACATACAACCACTGCTCGAGTCAGCCTAAGAAATGTGCTTGTAGGTGAGTGTATTCTGAGCACCAGTTCTGTGCAAAGACAAAAGCAGTGTTTAAGGCACTGCACCGCTGGAAGAAACGGGGGGAGAATCCACACGAGCCCAAGTGCCGTCTGAGCATTCTACAGGACAGTAGTGGGAGAGCGATTAAAAAGTATCCCTGGCTTTTACAAGTCCAAGGAAACATGACCCGCATCACCAGGAACAGTAAAGCAGCCCCGAGTTGCGCAGGACGGGGAGGAGTGACCTTGCATTTAAAGAAAAAACCCGTGAAACCAGATAGTCGCTTTAAACAAATTGCCAAACGGAGCTATTCAGTCGAGGTGGAATATCCCGTTTTCCCGGGGTTTCCGTGCGACGCCTCCTTTGCCACGAGCCCCCCGCCCGCCCCAGCGCGGCCCCGCACAAGGTCCCGCCGGGCTGCGCGGGGGTCCCGGTGGGGCGGACACGGGCAGTGCGACCCCCGCGCGTCCTGCCACGGGGGAACCAGTGCTTTCCGACCCTCGCCAGGACACCCTCCTGCTCCTCCTGCTCCTCCTCCTC